>CM035812.1:54523618-54578618 GCA_020458035.1 Magallana ariakensis | reverse complement strand
AAATGAAAAAAAAAATATTAACTGTGTTTGTTAACTGTATGCGATAAAACAAAATCTTAAGATAAATGACTTAAATCTATTCATTTATTTCTAATTTAAAAACGCCGCATTTTGATTTTGATTAAAGTAAATTTAAAGGAAAATTTGGTCAAATGAAATTTAACTAAATTTTGTCAAGTTTCTATTGAGTATATGTTTACTAACGAAATTTAACGAAAAGTATGAGTTAAAATGTTTGCCCCTTTTACATCATTGGAGTGTTTGTCAAGGCGGGTCTCTACGACCGATTCTCTTCATGCAGTTGTAAACGTTCAATGCAAATTATCGATAATTTTAAAATATATATATATATATTTCCGACTGCAAGAATGCAATCATCTATCTTTTTTCTGTATCGAAATGTAAGTAATTTAGTTAATATATATTTTCAATTTTTAAAATTACTCCCAAACAGGAATGACCAAGAACATTGTTTACGAACATTTAAAGTAACACACCGTTAATGGTGACCTTTCATTTCAACAATTTGATTATGGCATCTGGAAAGTTAAATCAAAGTGAACATGTTTTTCTTGTAATCTTAAACTTTGATCAAAAAATACACATTGTATCATTTTGACAACATTTCATAGCAAGATGATACTAGTTTGTGTGATTTAAACAGAAATATGAATAATTCAATAGTTAAAGCCTATCGATTAGATTTGGTCGTAAATCGTTTCGTAAATTACATCAAACTTTACACATTTTATCCTCAACGGTGTGTTCTAGAACCCGTGGTATTTGTTTTAAATGAATATATTATCATTTTAAATCAGAAGACGGTCAGATTAATGTCATGAACGCTTGTCAAATTTAAAATACGGAAAAAAATATTGGCCAAATTTATTTCAGATATTTCATCAAAATAAACATTAAAATGTGCTATATGAACATCTAAACACATGTTTCTCCTAACATCGGACAAATCGCGACCCACTCCATCAAAATCATCCTACATTTAATTGTTACTCTTGATAGATTTTGAAAACTTGAAATTTTAATATTCTCCTTTGAAAACTAAGAAACATAAAGTTATTTCTGAACACAACTGGTCAGTGATGTGTTATTATTTTATTCATTGGGGACAAAAGGAATTTCAGTATAGTATTTAACAACGAATTTGATCATTTACTTTGATAAGTAAAGTTTTGGGGTTTTTTTGTTGTTGTTATTTTGACACTTGCTTATGTGTTGATTTTCATCATATATATTTTTGTAAGATTTGTATGTCAACTGTTGTTTCTATAATTTTCCTCCGCGCAAGGACACAACAATTAACACTTATGGGGGAAAAAAGTATTTTCTTTTAGATGAATTAGCCATGATATCAGACGCGTCATTTTTTTTTCATTCAATCTTTTTTTGTCCCCATACTGATAACCCTTTCATTCCACGCCATTGTTTGAGCGGTCGCCTCGACACTTGTCTGCAATTAGTTAATTACCAAATCCACAGCCCTTATCGCTGCGTGTATGATACACAGACGTTCCGTGACAATGAAAACTTATCGGGGTACATTGGCGCGCTTGCGCCGCACGTGGCAATTTACCCCGCGGTATAGGTATTGTTTCTATCATGATATATTCATAAATTCTTTCGCCAGAGAATTTGAACATTACGTAACGTTTTCGTGACACCAGAATTTTCTCAGGACAAAAGATTCTAAAAGCATTTCATTATTGCTTTGTGTCCCCCGGAGAAGTGTTTTCGTTATTCATAAACTACTGTTTTTTTCGTTCACTCATTTTTCAATCAAAATTTGAATTATTGAAAATCCATTAACCAAAATGTTCAGGTTGAATTGATTAAACAACATTTCAACATGGAAAATATACGTTAAACAAATGGTTCATCATAAAATAGCTAGCATCTCTCTCTCTCTCTCTCTCTCTCTCTCTCTCTCTCTCTCTCTCTCTCTCTCTCTGAGTTTTGATGATAAAAAAAAGACGAAAATGATATCGTTGTACAAGGGGCGTATATACATGTACGAAGTAGAATACAAGTGTACGTCCCTATTTAAATGCAAAAAAAAAAAAAAATATCTCAAATATATTATTCTAAATGTATCCCAATCCCCCTTGTAGATTTTAATAAAATAATATTCATAATCAAAAAAAAATAGTATGTGGTACATGTACGTTCCTCATAATGATTTAAAAAGGAAAGATAATTAAAATCATGCAGAAAGTCTCGAGATTATGATGTCCACTGAATTTACATCTGTCAAGAAACTTTTTTTTTGACGTAACTTATGCCCTCGCAGCATGACCTGCCAACTGCTTTGTCCAATAAAATTCTCTGACCGAATTATGATTGCATATCCTCAATATATCGGTACATTGGGGCCAACATTTCGGTTTTGAATGAAGTGACAATAGTGTTTGAACTTTGATATTCTTACTCCAACTTAATTCAAGTAATTTTACGTATGAAACCAGGTTAATCAAGTTGAAACTCCCCCCCCCCTCACTCTCTCTCTCTCTCTCTCTCTCTCTCTCTCTCTCTCTCTCTCTCTCTCTCTCTCTCTCTCTCTCCCTCTCTCTCTCTCTCCTCTATTATAATTTTCAGATATATTGATGTTGAAATATTACAAATATCTAATTTATGATTTTTTTTTATTCTCATATATTGTAATAAATTATACACCGTTTATATAAAATAACAATTAAATATCCATACATTGTTATCTTAAATTGAGTCGTGAAGTAATTCAAAAAATATCCAATATCATAATATCATATTCCCAAAATAAATGAATAAATATAGATTTTAACCAGTAACTTTAACAGTCATTTGGGCATTGTAAAAATAAAATCTGTTTAGAAAGGAATCAAAAGTGTGTCCATTATAAAACTTTAGATTCTTTAAAATCAAAATGTGTACATGGCAAATACAAAATTTCTAACACAATTCAAAAATATCTCAAAACAAAGGAAGTGTTTTATATTTACACAACTTTATTTTGAATGGAGTCTGATTTCCTTTATATCAGCTTCAATCTAAAGCAGATTAATACATGTACATTGTATTTTCAATTTCGCTTGTAAAATTTTATTTCTTTATACATTAAATTACGTTTTTTGGAGTTTCTTTTCCACTTTTAATTTGTAAATTAATCATTTCGTACTCTCCAGATATGACAGAACTATCATAAATTTTCACGTTTCATTTTGATGCTTGAAAACGATTGGATATTTGAACAAAAACAACGTTAAGTTTATTTATATAGAGGAAAAGGTGCATGAAAATGCTACAGTGTAGTATACATTTTAAAAATTAAAAACTTATAAACTTTTCAAAGATAAAATGGATACATTCTTTTTATCTTACTTTGACAGGTAATCAGGTTTTTTTATTTTCTCTTCGTTAGTTAAAAATCGTATGTGCTCTTTTTATTTTATTTTTATTTTTTTTTTTAATTTATTTTTTTTTTTCATTTTTTTACAAAATTCTTCGATGCCATTGTATTTTATTTGCCGACGCTAAACCTCACATTTGTACTTTTATTACGGTTGATGTTCTTTTCTCTCCCATTCCTGATGCTTCTCTTCAAATCTATGGTATCTTTCCATATTGTTAATTTTTCAGTCTTTGAATCGCGCTGGTATCGTGTATATAATTAACATTTATGAATATTCATGACCCATGTAATTGATTTTAAATATCTGGTAAAAATGGCTCTTAAGCGTCTAACAACTTGTTGAATTATAGCATATTAGATGCATTAATTAATTTCAGACCTTGTATCTCCCCTTTTTCTTCAAATATAGCGGGTGATTTGTGATGCATTATATGCAAATAATGGGTTTTAATTTCAGTAATCACAATTAAAGAAAATTCATAGTTCCTTTATTTTTTTTTATCTTTTGTAATTAGGAACGAAAATTTGTCAGTATCAACTATGTATTCTGTTTATCACTGGAGATTCTTTTATCATTGGAACGCCATTCTAAAGAAAATAATATCATAATGAATCTTTATCACAAATTCTTGACTACTCAGGACAAACAGTTATAACTACAAAGAAATCCAATTTTTGTTATAATGTTAAGGCTTTTCTATAAAAGTCAATGCACGTGCATAGCAAATTATATACCCTAGTAAGAATGTGAAGCATGTTTTTCATCTCGAGGCAAATCAAACGATCTACTTAATTGAAAGTTAAAAGGTGTGTGCATTATGTGGTTTGGGGCTTATTGAAAACTCCATCTTCCTATTTCACACCAATTAAGTAGCGGTAAACAATACGATCCGAATGACACGAAAACAAAGCATCAAAACTCGAAAATCTCGTCGTTACACCTTTCTCTATGGTTACTCCTTTACCCTGCCCAGCGATTCCTCTCTCCAATAAATCAGTGTGCATTTTTGCTCGGAAGCCAAATAGAATCCCGATAAAAGTCGGCTGCTTCAAAGCTGTTCAGTATCTTCGGGCCTGCTCCGCTGTAATTTGGCAAACTTTTGACAATTTCGCCTGTGTCACGCTTGATTATGTGGAAAATCACTTGCTAAACGTTTGCCTTAACGGGCAAATTTATTTTCACGCGATCGAAAGAAAAGATATTTTTTTTATGATCAACTAGCACGCAATTGTGAGGATAAAGTCTGAGCGATTGGAAATAGTAATATGAAAGATAGACAAAATTCGTCGAAAAAAAAATTCAAAATTCATCCTGTTCCTATACATATATTAATAGAAATGCGTTTGATTCATTTCTAAGAAAAGGGTAATGAGTGGGGAGGACGATTATAAGGAACAAGCAAGTCAATAATTTTGAATTCTGTTGGGGCTAATGATACAGATCTTCTTTGCGAGTTAATTTACCCCGTGTGACTCGGGAACACGGAGTTGCAAACCGCGTTTTGACACAGACGACAATTTGCTATGTTCACATTGTCTTTCACAGCAGGGGTACAGTTATCTGCGAATCTGCAAATTCCTTGAAATGTATTCTGACATCTTCGGCTGCAGACGGAAGCGGT
This sequence comes from Magallana ariakensis, assembly GCA_020458035.1. NCBI lineage: Eukaryota > Metazoa > Mollusca > Bivalvia > Ostreida > Ostreidae > Magallana > Magallana ariakensis. The sequence goes on along the minus strand of CM035812.1, from coordinate 54,573,593 downwards.
CTTGCGGAAACTGACATGGCGATTTCTTCTGCCACGTGCCACCCGATCAATCCCAATAAACAAGTATATATACGTCGGCTAAAGCTACCGTAAATGATGCCTTACGTAATGGAATAAACAAGTGGAAATATGACAACTTCTTGCCAAGTTTGGTCTGAGTTTGCTACTGTTTTTAAAAGTTTAAAACAATTTCTCGCAATGAAAAAGAAATTTAATTTTTGTGTTGATCTAATAATGGTAGTGTAGTCTCCTGAATTTATTTTATCAAATAAAACGAAGTGGTCTTTTTTGTTTCAATTGTTGAAATAAAATTAAAAAAAAAATCCAATAGTTAAAGTTTTTAAAACTATGTTTGCCATCTGAATTTATTCTTTGTTTTGTTTTTTATTTTATTGCTAATGAATTTTAGAAATGTATGCTCTCGAATCAAGTCCAATAAGATCAGTTCTTTCAGAATTCCAAAGGATATCTAGTCGCGCGCGAATTCCTGATTGTAGCAGACGAGAACAGACACAAGTGTCAATAAAATTAGTTTGCGATTGGTTGTTGGGGATGAGAAGTTATGTCAAAGACCAGTCCCCTGTAACAACCTAATTTAGCGGGGATGAAGCTTGCCAAATCCCCCCAGTTCTGTGCCAGTAAAGCAAGGGCCAAATTCGACACGCCACACAATGGTCTAACCGGCGTGTCCCCGTTGCGCTACTTATATGGTTCGCTGGTCAAAGCGTTATAATGAAACAGATCAATTGATTTTTTCCTCCTTCTTTCTCGTAGGTTGCTATTCGGTTTGAGGCAATATTAAGAAAGAAACGCATGTTTCTTTTTTCTCTCTATCTCGACAACTTTTTTCTTGAAGTGTCTGCTACGAGGCTCTGCTGTGACATACATTTGCATAATTAAGAAAGGTTAAAATTTGCATTATAGTTTACTTTAGATATTGACAAAAAATTTACAATGTTTCGGGGAAAATATGCCTTGAAGAAGAAAGGAAAAAGGAGGAAAGTTCAATAATAGTTTGCAATCATAGAAAAGGTCACGGTAATTTTAAGTACATTCACACACAGACTTCTTGAAGATGTTTCCAGTATAACGTTTGCCATCAGTGTAATAGCAATTAAACAGATTCGTATTCTATAGGGGTCCCCGCTGCAAAAATTTTCCTAATGACAGAAATTAAAGAATAAAATGGGCTTGATAAATTCAAGATGGTGTCACTGACAGTCATTAAAATATGATCCGATATCAACCTCTAGCTGCACACTGCAGAGAAAGATTTGTACGTCAGCTGAACGGATACATATCAAATGTTTCAGGGGGGCTTTTATTCGCAAATGACGGTTTTTGAACACCGCTCCAGGAACAAAACTATTCTTTTTTTTCTTTTTTTTTAAATACACCTTACCCTATCCTAGCGGTTTGTGTGATATTTTTTCTTCTCCTTCTTCATATATAAAGTGTAATGAGAGATCTTTTTTAATCACAGAGGATATTAGACACCTCTAGTAATTCAAACTACCCATGGTCCCAACTCATAAAACTTGATCGCAAGTAGTTTTGTCATCCTCCGCTCAAAATCACGGTTACTTGATCAAAATAATGGTTTTTAATCAGATCATTTACTCCGGTTGATTCGAGCACTGCATGGAGAGGTTCATTCAATTCTATAGCTATCTATTAATCCTCCATATTTATTTGTTTGTATTTTTTTTTTAAACTTGGATTTGGAGAAGAAGAGGAGGACAAAGGGTAAAAAAAAAAAAAAAAAAAAGAATTTAGATGTCTTGCGGTGCGAATCAAATTATATATGGCGTGAAGTTTAATAGTCAGATGACATAGGCAAATTGCAAGGCAAGATTGGTAATGATACGGCCGACAATTGTGAATTATAGATATTTTAAACGTATCGGATTTTTATATACTTTTAGGGAGGCTATAGGAATCTCGAACAAAGGGAATTGTCTAATATGATAACGTAACATTATGACATAATGGAAATATAAAATTTAACTCGAATTTTGTTAAATAGCTTTTTTTGGAAATTACAAATTGAATTTTTTAGAAGATAAAATCGATTTGCAAATAAACGAAAGTTATTTTTAATTCTTAGAAAGCATCTGTTAACGAGGGAACAATTAAAAAATATATATGCACACAATTGCAAATGGGGGAGGTGGGGTCACGAAACAAAATTGCAAACTCTCAATTAAAAAAGTTACAGGTGTAAGAACACAAAGGCAAAAATAACACAAAAGAAACCATTAGAGTATAGAAAATATTATCAAGATAAGTACCAACTTACTCTCTGCGTACACACATCATATATATTATGCCGATAGCAATAAAGGCGCAAAAATGTATAGATTGATAATAAATCGACACACGAGAATTGCTACGAGATTTCGCTTCAATGAACGAAAAATATGAAAAACTTATAGAGGAGGGACATTTTCACCTGATATTATAATCGTTCAATATTCCCCATCGGCGAGTTGGAAGTGTTTGTGAATAAATTTCTTAACGATTGAATTTTGTTAATTTTTTTGTAACTTCATTATAATAGTTACGGGATGCATATTAATCTCTCTCTCTCTCTCTCTCTCTCTCTCTCTCTCTCTTTACCTGAGTTTTTTTTATATTTTCCTTATTATCGGCGCGACCTATGTGGTGCTCACCCATGCGATAGAATCAAAATATATGATATACCTGCCGCCTTTCCATTTTTATTAGTAATCCTTGTATCGACACACATGTTTACGTTTCGACAATTATTGCACATAATTGAGACAGTCTCGTCTCTCAAATAACATTACTTCCTCACAAATCTTGCCATATATTTGCTAAAAAATCTCCACATAATGGCCGAAGAAGCTCCATAATTTTGTTTATTCTAATTTTATTTATTTTCAAATTCAAACAATAGAAAAAACTGTTTGTTTAGGCACAATTTAATTATCGAGTCGCACATGGCAATAGTCCTGTCCCCGCGTCGTATAGGACCGACCCCCCGTGTATTGGACCAGCCAATCAGAAATTCGCACCGTAATATAATCTAGGCCCTTTTGTCAATCAAGAATTTCGTAGCCAATGGGAGCGCGTTTGGAGGGCGACATCCGTCACACCGTTGATAATATGACCAGGTCCTGATAGTTGTTGATTCGCATTAACATAACGTAAAGCACCAGGCCGCTGCGTTTTGCAATTCAGATCAGTATTAACTTATGTAGAACGACTTCTTATAACAATTTAATGTGGAGCTTCTACAAGAGCTGAATTCATGATGACCATGGCTACTAGCGCTGGACTTTACATGCCCGGCACCCCTCCTTCCCTGAATTCGCCCCTCGGGGACCCGGTTCATGGAATGCAGTGTTCTGTGGGTCAGCAGCCCCAGTATATTCATAGGACCGATATTCAGGAACTCAAATACATGCCTCCTCAGGTGCAAAATGGACATTTTAACGGTCACTGGGGCATCCCGACCAGTGCTGATTCTTGGAACACGGGAATGCCTCAGTTACATGATATGCGGGATTTAAGAGACAATTTTGTCCGGGACACCCGAGACATTAAACCGGGTCAAGGCAATGAAATGGGCCATCAAGTTACCCTTCATCATCGGGGTCCACAACAAATCCACGCTCCTCACGGCTGGAATACCCCCATTCCCGGTACTCACTTAAATGGCGGTGGCCAGTTACAGCACCACGGGTATGGAGTCCCCCTCAACGGAATGTTGTCCCCCCACCAACTCCCCCACGCCATGAGGGACCCAGACCACGACCTGGACCAACACACCCCCTCGGACGACGACGCTCCATCATCAGACGATCTAGAAGCCTTCGCTAAACAGTTCAAGCAGAGGAGGATAAAATTGGGATTTACTCAAGCCGATGTTGGACTCGCACTCGGAACCTTATACGGTAATGTTTTCAGTCAGACCACGATTTGTCGTTTTGAAGCTCTTCAGTTAAGTTTTAAGAACATGTGCAAGTTAAAGCCTCTACTACAAAAATGGCTCGAGGAGGCAGATTCCACCACTGGCTCAACCACAAGTATAGACAAAATCGCGGCCCAGGGCAGAAAACGGAAGAAGAGAACAAGCATAGAAGTGACTGTGAAAGGTGCGCTAGAAAATCACTTTATGAAACAACCTAAACCTGCCGCGCAGGAAATATCTCAGCTAGCAGAACAATTACAACTGGAGAAAGAAGTGGTCCGGGTTTGGTTCTGTAACAGGAGGCAAAAGGAGAAACGAATGACTCCCCCCGGCCAGATAGGTGCGAATGGGGAGATGATCATGCCAGATAGTGAGGATGGAAGTTCCCGGGCGGATAGCCCTTTACAATCACGGCCCAACGGTGCCATGAATGGTTCTGAACATACCGGACTCAATATGGCAGTGTCCTCCTCACAGACTTTAATGTCACCGAATTATCATTCCGTGGGACAGTTATTGAATGCTCATAACCCACAGTCAGGTGGACATCCCCATTATAACACACAAAACCATTCCCCGACGCACTGACTAGAATTCTAACATCCGTTGTTTGTTTGTTTTTGTTTTTTCTCCTCGATATACCTTCTTCTGAAGCAACAAAAATCTCGCCACCAACCCCCATTCTTACTCGTCCTGCGATCTCAACAACCCCTCCCCCCGGATTTCTACACGGGGGTCTTCCTTTGGACGTAGAGACGGTCAATGAAGAGGTAAATCTTCCTCCCCCTTTCCGTCGACTGCGATGGTAGCTTGAAGCAATGATGTCCTCAGTTCCTGGGAGAAGAAGACGACGATGAAGATGGCGATGATAAGCGCGTAATGGTCTATGCTTGGACAGGCCCCGTCAGCCGTTTGATGTTTGATTGGTCGTTACTGCGGCGATGTCCTACGATAAACCCTGGTCAAGAGTGAAAAATAATGAAGAAAGAAAATGACCTGATCATGGAGAGAAAAATATATTTATGCCATATATGTGTTTGCGATTGTTCGTGTTTTCATATTTATATGCGAAGCAGAATGCAGAATTTGATTCTAACTTTTGTATGTGTGTTTTTTCCGTGTTGCAGCGTGAGTCTTCAAATAATCCTATATAACCTTGTTTTTCGTTCGTTTCCGCGGATTCCGAGAGATAGAGAGAAGAAAAGAATTCGTTCTTATGGAAGACAGTTTCTGTGTGCATATACTGGATAATTTGTCAAAAAGTGCCAATTTTATTATTAACTTTCAACTTCTGTTGTTTTTTCTCCCATTGGATGGAATGGACAAACTTTATCCATCTTTTGTAACAAAGAGAATAGGGTAATTATAAAAATATTTGTACTATTCCAGTTCTGTGGGTTTATATTATTATTTTTTTTGTCTGAATAACAACACTTTTTTGAAGATTTCTCCTTCTACTTTCACTTTTAGTTTTCAAAATCTCATTTACCCTGGGTTTAAAAAAAATCTATTTTTTCATGAATATTTGAGAAAATCATCTGGGCAGAAATTATATCTGATATATTTGTTCCGTGAACGATGAAGATTTCGTATCGCTGTCTGTATTTAACAGCATTAAACATTTACACAACATTGCTTTGAGAGAAAATTGGTTTTAAGAAGAAAAGTCATGGTTTGCCGTCTGAGTAATTCGCTGGGTAAATATTCAGAGTGACTGGAAGAGTAGGGCAATATGATTCCCCCCACTCTCCCTTCTTAAACAAGCTGGTGTACTTGTTGAATGAGTTCAAAAATATTTGCTTTTCTAATATAAACAGAAATCTTCTTCAGCTGAGGTTCACTAATTCGATGATGATGGGGGAAAAAAACCCGTAACGTTAATTTATTTGTATTTATACTCTATGAATTTATTATTTTTAAAATTCTTTGATTTAAAAAAAATCAGTACAATAATTTTTATACCATATGAAAAAAAAAATGTTTATGTTTTTTCCCCTTTAGTATAATGTTTACATAGGGGGGAAAATGTGTATCATGTCTGAAAGACTCTATAATCGGTGTTCAAAGTGCATTATCATGCTAGGCTAATTTAATGTTGATATTTGTAAATTTGTGGCAAATTATGCGTGCATTGGTGATGCAGATACGAACTAATGAGGCTGATAGGGTGGAAGATTAAACTATCACTGGGCTAGGGCGCGAATAGCCCTTACACAGCAGACGACAGCCGCGTCAATAAAAACAAAATCAATCTTTATTTCTACTTCTACAATGGCCCGTCAATTAGAGCAAAACTTTGATAAAAATATTAATTTGTTTTCTGGGAAGAATCTGACCTCTTAATTTCTTATGGAATATTTTTTTCTTTCCTACTCTCTCATTTTCTTCTTGTTGTTACTAAGAGCCCGTATGAGTGCAAGGGAACAATTTTACACTGGAAATTTTGCCGATGTTTTTATTTGCCATGAGAATGTATACTATATTGGAATTTTTGCCAGTATAATAAATATTTTTTACAAATGTGAGACAATGTTTTATTTTATTTTGATAAAATCTTAAAGGAAGTTATTTTGTCAGTTAAACGAGCAACATGTGGATTTTTCTAAAAGCGCTTTCACAAATATATGACTGAGTAAAGCGAAGATTAATGTGCTTATTTTCAGTTCTCATTTGAACTAAAACGTCACATTTTTACTCTTAGGTGTAAATCTTCTCTTTTAATGGCGACGACATTTTTCGATGCACATGGTTTAATTCTAAATCGTTAAAGAACCGTGCATCCGCTTCCTTCATTCCTTAAATTATCTATTATATTATAAGTCCCAATAATGTATTTTCTTCGCTGGCTTATCACGGCCGGAATTAATCCGGTTACCCTCCGCAGGATGAAGGGTTTCGTAATTAAGTACATCAAACTTTGTGAAGACCCCGATTGCTGTATCAGCATGGTCAAACCACAGGAGAGAGAAAAAAAATATTTCCCTCTCTCTCTTCTAGTAAAACGTATTATATGTCTCAAAGTTAACAAGCCGGAAAGTCGCTGTGTTAACGATGAGACTTCACGCCTTCACACCCTCTGCTCTTGAGCTATTTACCAAAAAGATGAATTTGGTGATACATCTAGTACTTCACTACAATTTACTATCAACTCACCGCCATATAATTGTGACTTCAATATCGGAACACTATACAAAGGAAAACAAATAATTATATAGCATGCAGAGGAGTTAAACTTAATAGACTAAAAATGTTATATATGCACTGTCTGTATAATGTGTTTTGTACATATATGTACATGTATAGCTATCTCCATTTTCTAAGAATGATTAAATTATGCACTGCAAATACTTTCAATCTAATTTGAATTGTTTAACAGAAATTTTAAAGATTTTAATTTTGCCCTTTCTTTTCATAAAACTCAAATAGTTGAAATATAAAGTTTTGTAGACACTGCTTTCAAAACTAATCGTTCAATAAATATATACCAATAAACACACTGATTTTTTAAAAAAATCACCCGAGTTTATAGATGATTTTTCTTAAGATCTACTACATATTAAATGTACAATACATATACTAACAAGGGAAAGAAAAACATTCTAATTGCAGAGATAATTTTTTTGGAGGTGTATTTGGTTAAATTGGTCTTTAAATCAATTTTTGAAGTGAGATAGTTAAGAAATTCGAAAGACATTAGGTGCCATTTCATCTCGTTAATTTCATTTTTTTCTCTCTCTCCGTAGCGATTTATCAAGGAAAATCTACCTAATGTTGCAATTATTTCTCTTCCGTTTAAATGGATACAAACCTGTCTGGAATTAATCGGTTTTGAAATGATCATTCCTATGTACACATCGACTCACAACATTACACTTATGATCTAAAAAAAATTACCAACAGCTTGTAATTTTTTCATTCTTCGAAAACATATATATATATTTTTTTTCTTGAAGATATTTTACCACTTAGAGTAATTACATCTATAAACTCAATTATCAAGTTTGGTTTTTTTTTTAAATCATCATCTTCGAACCTTAATAGGAAGTTTTGAATTTAAGAAACTTTGCCAATAAACAAAAAATTCAAACGAAATATATTGAGCATTTAACCAGCAAAATGTGGTGCATATTTAATATAAAAATCGATATATATATAAGCACCCATTCAAAATGGTCCACACCAGTATACTAGTATATTGTAAGTTTAACGCGCTTGAACAGTCGTTTTGGCTAGCAGACAGTTGAAATTGAAGTTATGTGTGTATGATTTGATTCCTCTGCAAGGATTGGTCGGCACTTAGTTCTCTTAAGCCTATCAGGATTCCCTAAGCAGCGAATCGTTTTCAAAGTCTGAAGGAAATTATATTTCCGATAATGTACACATGTAACGTGATGCTATGTTAAATGTACCGGTATATTATATTTTACTGCTATAACGGACTCTAATTTGTAATGATGACCATTGAGGGGACAAGCATACGCGTCTTATCTTTAGACAAAACTTACCGGGGTTCATATAAGAAGTTGAATTTTATTGCAAAGAAATAAGTCAAACCGATAATACATTAGTTGATGTTAATAATTAAAATCAGAAAAATTGAATATTGATAATATGTAAGTCTAGAAATCCTTGAAAAGAAAAAAAAAACCGAAATCAATAGAACAAACATATGCCGTGATAAGTTTTAAAGATTATCCAGAAAATAAAAACCAACACGAATAAATTAGACTTCATTTAAATGTGGTATGTGTGATATAATAGATAAGTTTAGGTTGTGTACAGATTTCTTGGTGCTCTCCATAACATCGATATCCAGAAGATGATACTGTTTTCTAGCGACCCCCCCCCCAAAAAAAAAAAAAGATAATCAAATACGATGTATCTAGTACCCCATGTCACCAATACGTGTATCAGTAACAAACATCTATCACACATCTCGATTTTTGACCATACAAAATACAGTTATTGATCCCCGGTGTAATACAAGAGTTGAATGCACTAGCAAACATCAGGTATATAGAAATGGATCATCTTCTTGACATATTTTACATAACAACCGTCATATAACATAGACAGAGTGCACCCCGGGTCTATATATGGTAATTGGACAGTCAGAAGAAAGGGAGGGATACACCTTGATGGACATATAGATATAACAATAGTAGTAGTATTTTTTGAAGAAAAAAAAAACATCCAGTTTGAAACTATCCAGATGACATGGAACGCTTTGGCTGTGTTATTTATTATACATGTATAGTCTAATTGTAACAAATTCCAAACATGAATTCAGCCTGTAGAAACGAAAGGAATGTAATAATTTTAGACAACTTTATTGCAATTTTTCCAAGCTGGTTACTAAAACTACAGATGCACATGCATGTTGTATAATAAGAATAATTTATAATGGACAAAAACAATCTAGTCTCATTGTTGCCATTATTGAATGCCAAATAAGTTAATTCGCGCAAACCACGATCTGTGTTGACGAAGACGATCTGTTCATCATTTTTACAATAATAATAAAAATACTACTATCAACAACTAAGGGCCTGTGTCAGGCCACATCAGGTCAGCTGAAACCGATGAATGTCGTTAATATGGGTCACAAGTTATTCGCTGTTTATGGCCGTCCGTCTATCGCCTCGGGCTCGGCATTGTCACTGGTATAGATAGCCGTGACCGGACCTGGTTTTTTCATCCTCGGGTTCGGAAGCTAATCATTTATCGCAGTTGGAAATCTGTGAAAATTGACAAGATGCTTTTGTAAACACGATCTTGGTTCCTCCCTTTACCTTACACAGGGTTCAAGTGAAGAGTTTTTTAACGATTGAGATAAACGATGGACCCCGGTCTCAAAATGGAAGTCACGTGACAAGTGACGGATGCAGGTGTTGCTAAGAGGGTTTTTTCATATGCCGGTGGGTGAAATTTTCTAGCACCCCTCCCCCGCACACACACCCTCCTTTTGAAAAAATAAAATAATTTATTTTGTTTCTGAAGTCCATTTGAAATGTGCTGAGAGGTGCATTAAACTCAACATTTTTGGAAACGTCTAATGCAATAAAATGGTATCAAATATTTATACCCCGACTTCCATTACCATCGGATGCACTTAGTATAATCTCGGCTTTATCTCTCAAAAGTTTTAATGGAAAATATTTTATCTGAACATCAAAAGAAAGAAAAACAACAGCCTGATTAGGTGAGGTATATACTTAAGGTGCGATAGAATCCCTCGTTGTCCCGCGAGATGTAGTAACATCCTAGGCCACATTTTTACAATGCGAGAAATCGTAAAACTATTTGACTAGGGGCCTTTGATTTTTCAAATCGTTCCCGGTCTGCATCGCGCGCGACAGTCAGAGGGTCTCTCAGAGATTTTATAACAAAAACAATAAAAGTTTTCAACGAGTATTTTTGCGATGTATGAAGAGTAAAATTGAGAGAGGGCATGATCTAGAGCGAAAATGGATGCTCTCAACATAGACGGTTTATTTTGAATTTTATTATTGTTTACCATATTAAAAAATCTAATAAATACAGGAGAAGCCTTTGATCAAGGTTCACATTTGATGCCGAAGAAGTAGGTATATGTTTTTTCGAGAGAGCGCTATGTCTCCCGTATATTTGCCGAGAACACTGAGGAAATCCCTATGGAGTAGACCAATCAACAAATGCAGACCACTTTAATGCTGTCCACTGGTGATGAGAGAGTAGAGGACCCTCCTTTTCACATAACATTAGATACTTATGCACATTTTTTAATGTTTTATATACTAATTCTAAAACTAGAACAACTTTAGCTACCTAGGAAGGGAATTATATTTAAAGTTGTGTGTTTAGTGCATTTGCTTTAAAATTATGCAATCTATACTGATTTCATCCGACATTTTTTATTTCTAAGTTTTATGGCTTTAAATTTAAATTTGATCAAGTTACTTTGTGGTAGTATATACATTCAAAATAGTTTAATACTATCTGATATTTTCAAAATAAAAAAAAATCAGAAAAAGCTATGTAAAGATTTAACAGTGAATCACTGCAGAGTTATATGCTATACGATTTCTGAAGCGATAAAGAAATTAGAATATTTTATTCATATGCATTTTACTTATTCTAAAAACCATCAATTCATTCATAAAAAAAATAATAAAATACATTGCGTGTTATCACAGTTGTTTGAATTCTAATTTAATCTACATATAAAAATGATGACAGAGCATGAAATAATATGAATTACCAATTTATCACAGAAGACAAAGTGTAGCAATATTAGACTTTCTGATTTGCATCACAGATAAAAATTCAATTTTTATACAAATATATAAGGAAATCCTTCGTATTGCGAAGGAAATTTGGCAAAAGAGAATATCAGGAAAATTTCAATGCTATCGTTTCTCTGACACGCAATATTGTATAGTTCATAAGTTTAAAAATATGTTTCCCGTTCACTGAGTATATTTTCCATAAAACGTATTAATAAAAAAAAAAAACATATAAAATATGTACTAAGTGTTTCATTATAATACTATTTAAATATGCTTGTGGATTTAATTTGTTAACCGAAAAAAAAATATACAATCGCATATATTTCATAAATGCGGGATGAAAAAAAAATCCAAATTTAATTAATTAATTTTCATGCCTTAAAACATGCAAATGATATACAGATTTGCAAGAAATGTATGCAAAACAGCTCTCGGCGAGGAAATCCCTCGGCGTGTGATTTCCAACAGCTCCTATCGTCAAGCACGTGTATTTGTTTACACTTTCGGGTCGACCCGGTAGTGATCTTCTCTGTAATTTGACCTTTTGCGTGAATTGATGTGAATTCATAATTGTTTTCTGATTAGAATGCAGTAGAATTATCGCATTAAAACAATGTTTACACGGTAACGGTTCAGCGATTTCACAGGTTAAATCTTTTTTCACACCTCTCTATCCACATTTATTTACAGTTAATATTTACATAACACATTTATTCACAGTTATTTACATAACTGTTTGATGCTTACTATAGTAAAAACAAATAAAAATACTTAATTTAGTTAAAATTTAATTATCTATAAATTCATTAGCTTTTTTAAATGTTTAAATCAGTTTATATTTAGTTTAAATAAAAAAAAAAATGAAATTCCCCATTTAAATGTATTTTGTAATTATTTCTAGTTGTAATAAGTTAAAGTGTACTTAATATCAGAATCGGGATATCAGTGCTAAATGCAACATTTACAGTCACACATTATTTATAACCAGATTATTCGCTATGCGATTAAGAAAAATACACATATAAGAGATTCCAAGTGATCGAATCATATATTTCATTAAGGCCTAACCCTTTAATACACATTAATTATCCCCATTAAGTTGCAATCACCAATGTTATCGAACTATCACTTTTCTCCAATGTGAATACAACTCGAGCGTTTCACTTTGCTAATACCCATTCAATACACACTGATGGACGATAGGAATCTATTTTCACACCCTATCTGTTCCAAAATCAAATTAAAAAGACCCAATTTCCTAAACCCAATTCATTGATTTAGATTTAATACCTGCGAAAAAAAATAAAACCGAGGTTACAGCAAATAACGGTTTTGCAAGGGGAAACACTTTATTTAGCTTCAGAACTTCAGAAACTTCATTTTAGCACATACGTTTTAGAAGAAGGAGGGTTTAATATCCAATTAATGACTGAAACAGTATCACCTTCATCTAGACTTGTCCGGATCAGCGAGCGTAGCGCAGTGACGTGTTGGCTCCTTGATCTACCAAGCGAGCCGTTCAGAAATTGACCCGGGTTTGTCCCGAGAGAAATAAAACAATATCTTTCGGATCGTAACGGACCTATCAGAATTCAGGCAATGTCTTTACTCGTCGTTCGATACGTTGCGACTGTTTATAATACGGACTTATTATATTGTTAGTCTAATTAATGAGAAACATGAGATAGAACTCTCGCTTTAACTAAAAATAAAAAAGGAAATAAGGTATTAGTTTGAACGGGGAAAACATCAAACACACAAAGTTGGTGTTCCGTCCCTGGTTTTTATTTTCAGAGAAGTATGGGCGACGTCTGAGGACTACACTCACGCTCGAGTTCTTCTGAAAAAAGTATTTCACGATTCGTATCATTTTATGGTCCATGGTCTGTAGATACGGCGATCATTTAACTTTTTTTTTCTTTATAGGCCAGTAAAAAGATGGAGAAAGTAGAAAGGAGAATAGATCAGTACGGGGGTTGATAGAAAAAGAAGATAACGGAAACATCGCCGCGTACCATTTTCACGTTGTCGCAAAATTTCACCTGTTTTACGACATTACTGATCATGAATCACAATATACTTGTCATTTATGAACACCAGAAGCTGAAAAATATTGGGTATATAAATCATTGTTTAATAAAACACCAAAAAAAAAAACCCAGTGAAAAAAGAGTTAGAAACCACACTGTTCTGCGGTAAAATAAAACAGAAAAAGATTTTGTAAAACTGTTTTTTTTTTATCAAGAGGAAATCAAGTAACACTTGTCAGCTTGATGGAAATAAATAACTGTTACGAACTTAAGGACACTAGTCCACCGCTATAACAAATTTTTAAAGGTAGCTGTGTCTTATTACTTTTCCATCTTCGGAGCAACCAGGCTTGCCCAGTGATCAATAATCTTGGCGAATACACCTTGAGCCCAATTACTGTTCTGTATCTCCCATTCCGACACACCATTTGCGGTGTAGTCCTTTTTTATTGTCCTTTGCTTTGGCGGGGGTGCAAACATCAAACGCTGTGAAGAGGTCCGAATTAAAGCGACACACTAAACATTTATTTACTTAGAAAACACAATAAAGACATTACAGGCATTAAAAGCCTATTCCAGTTTATTTACCTCAATTGTACAAATGTATGGATTAGTTCTCCAACTGGGCTTAAAAAATAAAGAGAAATAAATAGTTTCAAATCTTAACTATAGTTCGTGATTGATTGTTTAAATTTGCAGAATCCGAAGGACTTGGTACTCTGCCCGTGTAAATTACATGTAAACTTCATACAAGAGTGTTGGTGTCGTGTGGTATTTCCTTAATAATGCACAGGATTAGATTCTATACTTACGGATGCTCAATTTGAGGTTGCATTAACGAAACAGTTTATAGAAAATTTGATTAATAAAAAAACTACGAGGAACTTTTATATTATAATGCATGGTCTGGATGTGTACTATGAAACCCTTTATATTTTACATGTAACACATTCAAAAACAGTTGGATGGACCAAATGATGGAGAGAAGACAAAAGCAACAATATCTAACTTCGCCCCGCCTCTCACCGATACTTCCGGTGTTCTTTTTCCTTGTTGTCATACGGAACCTGCCCGAATTATTGTGTTGACAATTTTGCTTCCCGTTAAAATAAAAATCTTCCGGCAAGAATCAGTGGAGGAGAATGCTCCTGTGATGCATTGCTAGATTTTGTGAAACGTTTCATTTTTTTTTTTGCTATAACTTTCTGTTATGCATTGCTATATATCATCACACCTTTCAATTTCCACTAAATTAGTACATGTACGTAATACATACTGTAGGAATCGAATAACGCAGCTGCTTTTTACTGATGGTTATTTTTTTTTTCAAAGCTTGTTGACGACGCTGACAATTGTCGCTGGGATCCATGTTGTAGAAAAAGACAGAAGTGCAATGGCGATGGTCTGATAGCGGGGAGACGCCCCAGAGTTATAGCGTTTACCAGCAGTATTAAGCAAACGTTTCTTCGTCAAACCAAACACGGCGTCTGTCCTATTGTTTGTTAATCAATCAATTTTCTGGTAATCCCATCGTTAGGTTATGTACAAGGATAACACGTTAGGTCAAGCTATACAGTGTGGTTTCGTTTAGAAAGTGACTTTTAGCTAAACAACTAGTGTTTGTTTTCTTCTGCTTGTTCAAATGCGATCAGAGGACAGTGCCTAGTTGTGGAATGTGCGGCCTATCATATCGAGGACCCGGTGCCTTCTGTTTGATTAGCCTGTTAAAGGGTGTTTTTGTTTTTTGTTGGGTTATAAAAATCTTTTGAAAATATTTATATTGGTCTCGGCATTTCCAAAAAGGTTCAGCAGTGAGTATCTTAAAGAAATGATGGACAATGGAAAAGACTGAACGCTGAAGTATATCCAAAATGTATCGGTACACTGGGGCCAACATTTCGGTTCTGAATGAAGTGACAATAATGTTTGAACTTTGATATTCTTACTCCAACCTAATTCAAGTAATTTTACGTTTGAACCCATGTTAAACAAGTTTAATCTCTCTCTCTCTCTCTCTCTCTCTCTCTCTCTCTCTCTCTCTTTCTCTCTCTCTCTCGTTGCTATGTTTATAAAAATGTAGATAATTATAATTTTGTATTAATACTATTTTTCCGAAATCAAAGTACTGCAGTACCACAGATACCACAGCATCTGGCCCCGTTTTTAACAAGGTACTTGTACATGTAAACTTGTATTGAATTACCAAAAAAAAAAAAACTTAAAAGGATTAAATGTAAACAGCAGACATATGTACTCACATGAGATATCCCTACATATGTACTCACGTGAGATATCCCTACATATGTACTCACATGAGATATCCCTACATATGTACTCACATGAGATATCCCTACATATGTACTCACATGAGATATCCCTACATATGTACTCACATGAGATATCCCTACATATGTACTCACATGAGATATCCCTACATATGTACTCACGTGAGATATCCCTACATATGTACTCACATGAGATATCCCTACATATGTACTCACATGAGATATCCCTACATATGTACTCACATGAGATATCCCTACATATGTACTCACATGAGATATCCCTACATATGTACTCACATGAGATATCCCTACATATGTACTCACATGAGATATCCCTACATATGTACTCACACGAGATATCCCTACATATGTACTCACACGAGATATCCCTACATATGTACTCACATGAGATATCCCTACATATGTACTCACATGAGATATCCCTACATATGTACTCACATGAGATATCCCTACATATGTACTCACATGAGATATCCCTACATATGTACTCACGTGAGATATCCCTACATATGTACTCACATGAGATATCCCTACATATGTACTCACATGAGATATTCCTAGTTTATAACGACTTACACATCAGTACATGTATATCCATGAATCCTAGACTTTATTACGGTATGTATTAATATGAAAATTATTCTACATGTAGTAACTCAACCAACAATTTGCGTACATTTACATGCAAATAGGGCAAATATCGAATATCAATATAATTTTCATATGTTTTTGTATGCGTTATACATGTAAATATATTTTTCATATGTACATGTATGCGTGCAATACCCTACTACTTGTTACAAGGTAGTAATAATATATTTACGACGATTAACCGCACAAAATAAATAAAACATATTCATAAGATGGTTCATGTACTTCCTCTCCCCATCCCTTGTGTTGCCCCCGGGGTGCCACTCTATCCCAATGTTTGCCGCTGGATACGTCACAGTCAGTCAACCGTGACAGTCAATTACCATTCAGAATACAGTGACCCCCCCCACCCCTCTAATTCCTGTTATAGTCGTGATCATTCTACATGTAATGTATTGAGAACAGCTTGTCTATTGGTAAATATTTGTTCTGTATATATATATATATATATAATTTGCATTTTGTATAAGTAGGTCATGTTGAATGCTCCAGGACAATACAACGTGCTGGTTAATCGGAAAATTCACAACCAGCATGGTTACATGTATCATATGCTGATTAGAAGTACAGTAAAACACACTAATGAATTGACGCTTACAGCGAAGGGATTTTCATTCCCCGTGACTTTACTATATATAACGAATTGCGCTTATAATAACGAAGTAATATCCCCCGTCCCTGGCGCTTCGTTATAACCATGATTTACTTTACTACATGTAAACGTGTACGGGTGTTGCTAACAATTCATGTGCGTCACCTAGCCGTACTAAAAAAACCATCAGTAATACTAGTTTATGCAAGCAACTGAAATGATGCAAAGTTTGGGGTTGAAAATTATGTTATCTGGGGAGTGGGGGAGGGGGTGTTGTTAATACAAAATTGAAACCAGTTTTGATTGTTGTATTAACTGACAACCATAAAATTAAAAATCTAAAACACTTCAGTATATGTACACATTGTTGAAGAAATAAATTAATCAAAATTGTGCAGCTCTCCAGTTGTAATATATAATTGCATAATTGCATGCATGTATTTTAGTAGATATTCGATGGAAATTGCCTAGTCAATTCATCGAAACCTAAAATTACTTAAGTAAATTAATTTCTTTGAGCACAAATACTATTATTTCATAATGAACAGCTTTAAGCCTGTGATAAATTGTAAACCGTAATTGTTAAAAGTTATTTTGAATTACTGCTCTAAGAAATGAAACAGCTGTAAAAAAAAAAAATAAATGAGTTTCCTGAAAAACTTTCGGGTCTCGCTGACGAAACTTTTCTGGTACGATTGGGTACGCAACAAAATTAAAGAAATTGAAAATACTTTCCGCGAAGTTTATGCTAGTTTATTCTTAGATGGCTGCTATATAAGTCGGTGCAATTGTATGTTGTGCCCATAACAAAACAAATGCATTGAATCAATTAAAAAGAATTAGCGAGGTATTTAAATTTGGCCATGTGCGGTAAGAAAAACATGACAGCAATAAGTATAGAAAAAAACAGTTTAATATATAAATAAAATTCCTGTATCCTATAAAAAGTTCCGTCTTCAGCTTGGCAGAATGTAGCCGGAAGGTGGTTTATTTTTCAAATTCTGTGAGTTCTATAAACACATCTGAAAAAAAACCCACCAAAATTCGAGATTCTGACAAAGGATTTTAGTTGTACGCACCTTTGAAGATCCGGAACATATTATTGGAAACCCCTTTGTTGAAAACCAAGTAGTTTTCGACCGAATTTGTACGGCATGCCCTGACGTGTATATTCGGCAGGATCTTTAATTTCAAACTTTACTCAATAAATACCAAGGTAGCTGTTAAAAACATCTGGTTTTCATCGTGGTTAGGGTTTTTTTTTCGGTAATGGGAATGTTGCCATCCATTTTGTGACATAATCGTTTAATACGCTAAACCCATTTAATAAAAAGAGTAAAAGTAATAAAAGTTGAAGAGTACGAGGAAAAAATCTAGTCTAAAATGGGAAAAAATATTTAAGAGAGTTATAGCGAGTGAAGGATTATAACTGATTAATATTAAAAGAGTATCAAGTGCAGCTGAATTGATGTGTAACAAAAACAAATGGCAGTTAAAAAAAATAAGTAAAAAATAATACAATTATTTGTATCAAAGAAGTATGGCGGATATGAATTGAAACTAGAAACTATTTCATCTACGTATTCCCAGAGAGAGAGAGAGAGAGAGAGAGAGAGAGAGAGAGAGAGAGAGAGCGAGAGAGTCGTAAATTATAACATATTTTAATTATAGAATAAATGTGAACCTTCTGAATACTTATTTCAAAAGCCCCAAGACATCCAAAATAAAAGAAGACAGGACGGAAGGGTTAATATTTCACAGGGATGTGTTCTTAATAAAGGGAGAACTCGTAAATCAATGTCGATTTTTCCGCGAGTCTGTGTTTATATCTCCCGGATTATAACACCCACGAGTTTACAATGTCTCGTCTGCTCACGTTCAGCGAGACTTCGTAACCTCGTTGTGGCGGTCTCGTTTCGTTTCTGTATTGTCCGAACCACTACTTACAAATTAAATCATTACTAGAAATCTACAACAAAAGAAGCCCGCCATGACTTTTATTTCCCAGAAGAGATGTATCAGGAGGAGAGGTCGATTTCTCTCTACATGAGTCCACCATTGTGCTTCCCTCAGAAAATAGCCACTTTGGCGGTTCTGCCTTTATTCTCTGGGCAAGCCTGACCGTTCAATATCAACAATTGAGCCTTTAATTCAATTAATCTCCTCTCCGTTCTTCCAGCAAAGATGCTGGTATTCCACTGGCATCTGTCCACTACAGGAAGGAGATTAAATCAGACACTTAGTCCTCCCATCGATCGATTTGTTCACGATCAAGCCACTCACAAAGTACCAGCGTAGATCTTTGGTATTTTACAAGATAACTACGTTCCAGGACAATCATTTTTATAACATATTTGATAAACCCTTTTGATTTATCTTAGTGTTACGTTTTTTCGTATTTTCTCAAACAAAACACTCTTTTTAACCTTTTTCATATCATTCTCATGTTCTTTTCCTTTCGTCAACTTTTTTTTGAATCGAAACAAACAGCAGATATTTTAATATTTCCTTCTTTTTAAGGTTCGAGAGAACGACGCTTTTGGCCAAAAATGATAATAAATTTATCTTATAACTAATTGATAAGTGTCGCCTGCTAAACTGTGAAATGAAAGGTTAAATGAGCCGAAACATCATTTGTCACATTTTTACAAAAAGTTTGAGCTTTTCTATAGGTATAAGCTAAAAATGAGGGGGCAAAAAAAAGCATACAGATATTAGTTTTCTGCTTTGCATCACTTCATTTTCAATATGAAACTGTCCATGATGTAATCATTCTGCATATCAACAATAGAGCCTGTTAAAAACAAATTCAATATCAATAAAGCACCAACCCATTAAACGCTGAAACGTAACAAAAAAGTAGTGTTTTTATTGTTCAGACATATGCGCAGCGACAGTGAGCTGAAAGCGGAAATGCATCGGTCACGTGCCTGCATAATGGCGAGCGCGCCTCGGGCTTTGAACCTTGTTATCACTGAAAACAATTTCAAACCGATTAAACATGAAACACATCGTGGACGGACTGTGAAAGTACTGATAAAGAAAGGGAATATCTTAATTATCTCAAAGTGATTATTATATCGAACCCCTCATGTCCAAAGTGAAACTATGAGATTGGAAACCAAACGAAAACAAATGTCTAGATAATCTAACACTTGTTTTATTTTGAGACTTTATATAAACGTAATTATACTAGTCTATGATTATATATTTTAATAAGACTAGCCAATCTCTCTGCCTTTCATAATACAGGTACAACGCTTTTTATGTCAACCAGTATGTGTGTTAAATATCCTTTAGCATTTGATCTTTTGCAAATGCATACAAGCTTGCAATCATCGTAATATTTTCATTTCTAATGCCCAAGCATTATATGAAATTTACCCAGTTTTCCCGTTTTTTAAATGGCTATTAAAGTATTTAGTGGAATGCAAAAATTTTCATTAAACTTTATTTGCTTCATTATTTAGTAAGTCAGGATTTCCAGTAACAAAGTTATAAATTGAATTAAAATGAAAGAATTGTGTAATGCGGCATGGCGTTATCAGAGTTATTATCAATGATTGTAAGAAAAGTCCAGGTCTAAGCAAAGAACTCTGTTGTATACCAGTGGTCCTAAAAAGTTCATGTACTTTTGTAATTATAGCAACGATTTTGTCGATAATGTTTTATTTCACGATAAAATATTCTATTGAAGCGGTGAGAAAAAAATCACTTTGACATTTCTTGTAAAGTCAAACTCCAATAAATATACACGGCACATGGTAGAAAATATATGATTTTTAAATACATGTACCCCACAAAACGGGTTTAAATAAAAATAATAACAAAACTCAAAAAGCGCATTGACACTGAGTATCAAGCAAAGACCTAAGTTTGGATCCCTTCAATTCGCCAGCATCTTTTGAAGTTAGCATCAATATGAGTAATACAATCTTGAGAGGACGTTTATCAGTTAACAGTCCATCTTTGTTTATCAGGTTAAACCATTTACCACATATTAAGATAATGCAAAATATGAATATAAATATCAACCCCTTTACACGATCTGCAAAATGTCTCTTGTAATAAATGTGACACAGATCAACTATGCAGCAATTTATACCTGAAGTTTCATTTCTTCCAGAGTAACAGGTGAAAAACAATCAATTAAAAGTGATTGCTTTGACAATTTTCTTTCTGTTTGCACGCTACGTTCAAATCCTCTATTGCAAATATTTATAAGTGGTTTTGATAAATAACCTATAGAACAACTGTTTTCGTGCATGATTTTAACTTAAAGTACAATACGGCAAAGCATGATGGTTTGTGACCTTATTTCTTTTTTAAATTATTTTTTGATAATTTATCCTCCTAAATTTCTGGATGTTAAATGTCTTAGGTGCAAAAGATGTAATTAGTCTTAAAGTTCTATTTTCGGTTTTCCTACTTAATACGAAAACTCCGCATGCAGTTACGCTGGCATTGTCGCATCTTATTCGTTACTTGTACCTCATAAATTTCCTTGCCATCCAACTTTATGGCTAAAAACTTAAAGTATATAGGAGTTACAGATATGGGACTGTTCTGTAATACTGCCCAAATTAATCCATCTAATATATAAAGTGTACTGTACAAATTTTTGCTTCGGTTTATTTATGAAAAAGATAAATTAGTTTAAGTGGAATAATGTACCAACTTGCACCAAACGCGTCATGCATGACTTAATTTATACTCACCATTATCTTGTTAGATATGATGTTGTCTCTTCGAAATGGCGTGATTGTTATACCCTAAAGCAAAATTTAAGAATGTGAGGGATTTAATTTAAAAGAAATAATGCAACCGCTAGAAAAAGTATAATTTATAAACTGACTTATGGAGAATGTAAAGCAATGAACCTGATGAGTTTATTGTGAAAAAAAAATTTAAAAAAATTACTGATTGATTGTTACGGATTCTGTGCGTCCATATATACAGCAAAGATCACCAAACAAGAGAGGCAGACATATTTATATGTGTCGCAATAAAACTTTCAGATTTTGTTTTTAATTTTTACATCAGCGCATCCCTTCTGCATGTAATGGCATGCCAACATGCCAAAACGAAAGGTCGTTCTTTTTTTTAAAAGTTGAATATAAAGAACTTTTCCTTTATGTATCTATCAGGTAAAAATATTAAGTGAGAGTAGACTAAAAATAAAATTAAAAATTAAAAACCGAAACAGACAAAAAAAAATAGCTTACAAAGCTAATGGTTGATGAATGGTTATGGCCAATTTTAGGCAAAATCAATATCTTTGAGACGAGAAGCTCTGTATATATAGGAAAACAATGTATATTCGAATTTTAGAGCTAAAATAATAAGCTTGATTTTTTCTTTACCAATATTGTTAATATTAATAATAATATATGACCAAAAAAAAATTTTTTTTGTAAGGTAGATACATGTATGATGGGTAATTTGTTGACTTTCCAGCCTCCTTAATTAACAATTATTCATATTTTTGGATGATATTCTTAATCTTTAATGTGACAAAAATGGATTAAATCTAGCTTAAAGCAGTTCGTTGTAATTAAAAGACGTAACTCTGCAAAAATGTACCAGCACTGTAAATTCCTTATTAAACGCGTGGAATTAATATCCGCGTAACATCGCGAAAAGCATTCCTCGAGGATTTCAAAATCTCGTTTTTATTTTTCAGACAGTTTTGAGATATATGAAATTATAACAAAAGAATTAGTGCCCGCGATTTCGTATTCTCCCGATTTGATGCAAAACAACGGCATCGCGGAATTGAGTACTCGCGTAAAATAAGGAATTTACAGTATTCCCCGACTGCACGTAATAAGATCCGATTTGCCATCGTTAGCTAAATATAAAATTTTCCACGAATACCGCGAAGAATTTCATGGGTTTTGAATTTGATCATTACATGTTTTAATATTTTATTGTGTTAATGCTTATATATTGATCATGACTAGTTGTTAAGTAAACTCTGAAGGAGACAATCGAAAAATTTGCACGGGTTTTCAATAGAATAATCTGTTAAGATACGAGGTAAATCACGTTTGGTTCTTTTTTTATCATAGCACATTATGTACATTATTATATATATAAATATAAAATATCTATCGACAATTTCTGATGACAATAACGTTAATACAATAAAGATTCACAAATTCGCCTTTTAAAAAAAAAAGGGGGGGGGCTATGATACCTACTTTAAAAGTTTGAACACTGTTGGAACGATGTTATATTTGACAAAGCGTCAAATATTGCATTCAGAGTTTCGTACATGTAATTATCGTCTTCTAATAGACTTCCGTGGAATTATTTAACGTTATTTTAAGATGTATACATACATGCATGTATTGAAATCCAAACGTCATCTTCAATCTTGATAATTAAAAAAAAAGACTTATAAATACTATACAATGTATGAAAAACCAGAGAAAAACCAACCAAACTGCTACTATGCAAACGCAATTTTTTTTACTAAAAAACAATAACAAAACATAAACAAACTCCAAGGCCCTTAAAACAAGGAATGGCACGGTTCCGTCATGTCTGAAACGGTGTTGTCGAATAGTAAACATGCAATTGGTTATTAAAAAGAGCAACATGATCTCAAAGTTTAATTTTGTTTCTAATATCAAACAGTAACATCATGAAAAATTGATGACATGGAAACTTGTTCCAGAGAAAAGTCGTACCAGAGATTTGTTGGAATCAAAAACATCATCTTAATCCACGTGTTAGGTGTTAGAAAACGAAAAAAACTTTGAATGCGATCTTACATTTAAAGAAACATGCATGAGGATCAGTATTAATAATATATACCCGTCAAAAGAACTTCCAACGTTGACACCTTATGATTATCCCTACTAAAGTTACTTTTGAATTATTAAAGCGGCACAATTTTTTTCTCATTTCTGTGTCTGTTTTAGATCTGGTTTTTTCATTATTTACAGGTACGTTGCCCTGAGCGTTGATGTCGGATCCAAAATTCATTAATGTTTTAATCACATATTAATTGTAAAGTGCATCAAAGTGTTCGGTGCAGCAACATTATTTTAAAACATTTAAATTGTTCCAGGGGAGGGAGATTTATTCGAAGTCTGAAAGAGTTTTAATTACGACCGGGAAGGCGGGGTTGGGGGGAGTGTAGGGGGTGGGGTTCCAGTCCCCATGACCCAGCTCTACATCTGTGCATGCATAGGCGTCGGAACCGGGGGGGCTAGGGAGGGGGCTTGCCCCCCCCACCTTTTGGCAAAGGTTAGACCAAACCATCAGGCGCATAGCATCAGGGAGGGGTCAGCCCCCCACCCACACTTTTTCTCGCAGCAAACAAAATTTTTCTTAAATTTATGTATAAAAAATTGAAGTATCAGGAAGCTGCCGTGGGGTGATATTGAAAGTTGCAGTTATAGGTATACTACGCACCCCCCCCCCCCCCCCCCCCACACACACACACGGATTAGGAATTTCATGATTTTGGGGAAAAACAATTTTTGGTAGGTTAGATTTTTTGTAGAGTTATAGGTATACTACCCTACATCCCCTTCCCCTCCCCCCTCCCACGGATAAGGATTTTTCTATGATTTTGGGAATTAGCCTTTTTTTTTTGCTTGTCAAGATTTCTGATGATTAGTCTAGCCCCCCCCCCCCCACTTTCAATTTGCTTCCGACGCCACTGGCATGTTTTACATTGTTTTCGGGGAGTGGGGGTGGCATTAAACAAGTACATGTATTCTCGTCTAAAAGATTCAAATTTAATAAAAGTCCGAACATGTAAATCCTTAAAGATATAATAATTTCTCTCAATCCTTATCTTTGAATTGAAAGTCATTACATATAGCTATATATTGATGTCTTTCTTCTGTAGCTAAAACAATACGTTATCCCGTCATAGAACATATTGCAAAATTGAAAAAAAAACCCACAAAAAACAAAGCCATGTACTTAAATCAAGAATTATACAAGTTTTCCTAAATCGGTTAAATTTAAATGACTTATATTTTTGCACAAATTGCCGGCATTTGTATGTTATAAAATGTCTCTCAGATGGCCAAAAAGAAACTTTTACTCAGTTCGACGATAAATCGAAACCTTTTCCCTACATTTCAGCAACATTACCTGATATCCTTGTAATCTTTGTGTTGTAAATTCTTGGTTTGTGAATGTGTGTCTATTTCTGGGAGCAGAAATCGTGCCAATATATTGAGAAAGACCAAAAAAAAAAAAAAAAAAAGATGTGCTTATGACTCAAAAGATAATGACTGAATTATATAACACACTACAGTTATAGTAGCGCCTCACCTTTTGCCCACCGTATTATAACGGTTACGTTTTTTCTCTCTGTATCGCTTCGAGCAAAAAGTTCATCAGTAAACGCAAAATTTAGTTACTACAATGGCAGTTTTTCGAGGAATAGGATTGGTTAACCTTGAATGGGTTACCGCATCCCGACAATGTGTGTGCAATTAAACGGTTTTGGAATCTCCCCAAAAGCCTTTGATAGGAAACATGCTTTCCTATATTTAAGATTAATTTATGATAATATGTCTCGATCTCTCGCAGAGAGAGAGAGAGAGAGAGAGAGAGAGAGAGAGAGAGAGAGAGAGAGAGAGAGAGAGAGAGAGAGAGAGAGAGAGAGATATGAAGTGATTATGAAATGTTTTCATGGGACTGATTTTTAATAAAGTATTCCTCATTGCGAACACTGAAAACATATTTTAGAGATATAGCGCTGTACCATGAAAAACATTCTTTGAGGATATAAAAATGAAAACAATTTAAAGTTTTTATGGTTTTTTTTTAATTTTAAAAATAGAACAGAATATAGCAGGTATCGCCAATTGCTAAGGATGCGGCTATTTTGCTGCAGGCAAAAAATTCGATTCAAAACGAGATTATTATAACTTTTACCTATATATAGGAATATTTTAATTTTTTCAAAATCTTTTTATGGTAAACTATTTTATAAATTTAAAAACTTTAAATTTAGTAAATATGATGTTCTTTCACCCACATTAAAACCTTAATCATTATCTTATAAAGACCAATATAGTAACAGTTTTCAGCAATCAAATGCTATAGCATTACATTGCATATGTATTTATATATTACTTAGATAAAGTATAACGAAATGAAATTGTGTAAAGAAGATGGGCGAATAAGATGGCACAAATGCCCATTGGTTCAATCGTAAAATACAGTTTCAAATTAATTTGTATTTTATTTGTTCAAATCACTATACTTAAAGTATTGAATCTATTAAGGGTTCTCACATTGTCTAAACCATATTTTTGAAGAAAAAAAAACCCAAATATGTTGATATTTTTATTTTTCATCACATGTATCTTATGTATTCTAAGAATTTTCTCTGCCTCATTTCTCCACCTTCTTATCAAAATTGATATAAATAAGAGGCGGGTTGGGCACATACGCTCCTAATACAACCGTAGAGCATGTCTGTTGTTGGTGTTAGACTCTTGATACTTAACGAATGCAAGAACTGTTTATTCATATTATTACGTATATAACCAAGTTACATAACTTTTCAAAATGGAAAAATACTTAAGTTTTTCTGTATAATACAGAGGTATTTAAAGTACTTACATGACCAAGAATAAAAAATATATATATAAGGTGTTTTTGATCAATGGAACAGGGTATTTCAATTATTATAATAATATATTTACATTATAAACAAATTTCATTTAAAAAAAAAGAAGAAGAAGCTAAAATCGACACAGAAACTCAAAGCAGGGTTTAATATATTTTACTTTTAATGAACAAGCATACAGTTATAATATTAATAATTATTTAAGTCACAGATTGTGACAAGATGGACAGAAGATGTGTTTAAACTGGCGTTTTCCCCAGAAATTAGCACGTTCTGGCAAGAATCTGAATTAATATGCGCGCATGTAATTTGCACAGTAATACTATTCACACCTACAAGCGCGTGGGTGATCAAGATTCCACGTCAATAAAAAGTTTCTTATGTTTCCAACGTTAAATTTCTCTAAGGTGTGCAGACCAAAAAAATGTTTATCTATTTTTTATTTTTTATTTTAAAAGATAAGAAAAATCTAAATAAATCTAAAAATGTAAATAATATCATATATTTTATCACTTAGATTAAAATAGCAAAGTAATAAAATAATCTTCCAAACCGAAACAGCTTCAGAAATTTTTTTCCGAATGTTTTATTCAATGAATCTAAAAATTTCAATTACATTACGTTGATGTTAATTCATTTACTTTTTTTTAATACAAAACTGTAAAAAGGATATTATCTTTGGAAATAATGGGAATTACAAAGCAAAATAAAGTTAGCTAGATTATGTGGGATAATATATTTATGATATTACTTATCAAAACAGGATAAAGTACAAATGTTATATCTAATTTTCGATATGAGTATACTTATATGAAAGCTATTGATACTTCAATATTGAACGTTTGTATTGTTAGCTAGTGGTTATAAACAAATTGACTACTAGGCTAGAACAACATGTCTAGAAAAAAAAAGCGGAATTGTCATTAATCAAACTACTTTTAACCAAAGTATAGAATGAGAACAAATTTGAAACACGGTAAGCAATTTTAGTTATGCAATTAAATTGAGAAAACAATTGTGTGAAAACCCGAATTATTTAGTCTGTATAATTAAAAAGTACACAACCTAGTTTGTAATTAGCATAAAATTTACATACGTCATGAAAAGTGTAAAATTAATTTATTGTAAGAATTTTTAATTTGTCATATCTTAAATAAACTTTGTTTTGATAAAGCAACAAATAATTATATAGTTAACAGATAAGATTGTCCTATGAATATGCAGATATACGAAGCCTATTTCCATTTGGTCGAAATTATACCGCTTTCCTTTATTGCAAATTAAGATTTCTTTTTAAGATAGTAAACAAGACCAAGAAACAAAACAAAAGTAGCAAAATTATTTTATTAAAAAAAGAAAAAGAAGAAAAATCAGCCTACAAATGAGCAGCCGGAATTCCGTTTTGCTGACAAATTACTCGACAACCTAAGTAATAATTTTTTTTTTCATTTATACATTTGACTCGCGGAATTAGGAAGGAGAACCAATCAAAATTGAAGATCGTACATTCACATGCAGTGCTTTCCGCGGCGGGGTTCAGCCATGGCAGTATTAACACAAGAAGTCTTGAACTTGTCTCCTAAATCTGCAAAGTCAGAATTTGTCAGAGGAATTTTTTTGGCGGTTAATATCAATCACAACCTAGCACGTCCGCTTAATCCCGGGTTTTATATATGTGGCGTACGCGATATCCCCCTTGTTTTCAGATAACGCGGTGAAGTGATTCACCAAGAAAAATTAGTACCAGTTAAAATCTGCTGCAAAATATTGCAAGAGTAAGAGATAAATCGTCGTCGCAAATCACGGCCAATATGTACGATCCTCTTCCTTCTGGAAATAGCTCTGTAGACTCCATAACGTGGCTTGAGACGATGGGGTTAAATCATGGATCAACATGACATTGCAAAGCAGCAGAAACTATAAAAGACTTGTTAATAAATAGAGGTGCAATCCTTCCAGTAAGCTTTGAAGCGTTGCAGTTTTAGATGAACTGAAAACTATGATGCTGTTTGTACATATAAATTACATGTCGTTGCGTTGTATAACAGCAAAAATACATAAGAAATCATTTGTTTATAAACAGAAAGACTAAAGTTTCACGCAACACCTACGATAACATAGCAACCAAATCTAATTTCTTCAAGACACATTGCAGGGCAACCAAATCTATTATCGGTAAAGGTGTCCAACATGCAAAGTAGCAAAGGAGCTAAAATGAATAATTTTTAATTATTATAGAAAAAAAGTAATGTTCCTCTGTCTGCTACCGAAGACAAGATGCTATATCGCCTTCAAAGGCATACGCCTGTCTGTTAGCTCCGTAAATGACACCATTTAAGGTCAAGTTACAAAGAAGTGCAAAGTCATCCCTAAACACTGTATGTTCTAGCTGCTCTATGTAATATGATATAAGAATATCAATAATATAATATACGCCACCAAAGCATATGTGCCCTATGAAAAGAAATGTGTTTATTATGGAGTGATAGAATTTTTAATTCCCGCAAACAACCATTTTTTTGACTTCTGCCATTAAAACGCACGCGGATCGAAAAAAAGTGTCTTGGAACAATGGAAGGTGCGTAGCTCGAATATGATAGCTGTTTGTGTGATGAAACTGTTTTATTTGAAGTAACACCCGGTGATAAATTCGTTCCTGTTAAAAAAAAGTTTTTATCTAATATTTTCATCGCCATAAACAACACCCGTGTGGTGGTCAGCCATGTTTGTTTGAGAGCTGGGAAAGAAACCCGAGAAGCTTGGAAGAAACGCACCATTAAACAGCTAATGAACCAACCCATTAAAAGAATATCTATTCATACAAAACTTTAATGAAAAAAGAACATAATCGTATCTACATAATCTTTATAGCAGCGAATATAACTCCTCGTAATAAATGGCCAACCGTCGTAGATTCGGCTTTTTTTCTTCTTCTTCAAAAAGCCATCCCATGTTTTTCGTTCCGATATCGATTTTGAAAGAAACGGAAAAAAGAGAGCATTATATTCAAAATAGAATGTTGTGTAACATGATAAAAGAACAAGACCCAGTTCATTATTTATTTCGCTTCGACTTTATTATGGATTTTCTATGTTTTCTCTATTAAATAAATGATTTATAATGTATGACCTTTGAATATCGCAGTATTTACAATTGTTGTTGTTGTTTTAAATGCTTTTAAAATACTTTAAAGGTTGTAGAGTGCATAAAAAGTACAAGTCCCCTGTATTTGAAAATCAAAAAGAAAAATAGGAATAAAAATGACGCAGAGGGCGCAATTTCCCTTCTTTCTAGTGCAAAGGCTATCTGAAAAATCATCGTTTTAAAAATACATGTACTACACTCAGATGCGGTTTTTTTTTGCAAATGGAACAAAACATTGCAAGTCAAAGGTAACATAACATCATGCAGTTGCTATATTTTTTTCAGGTCAATTCAAAACAATTTCAAAATCTTTAACAAAATTTTAATTGCAAAACTGAACATTAGTTTGGAGATAATTCAAATAATTTTTCTGAAAGGGGATGAATGGTAAAATGAAAAGTACTTGCTTTGCCCATTTCCCCATGATATTTCTTTTGACGAAAAACATATGTCATGTTAAGTAATAAAGAACAATTAAATTTACGCGACTAACATTCATTTTGTCACTTAATTACACAAATCTTGCTGGACCGTTATTAGAGAATTTGACGTTTTAATTCAACCAAAAAGTGTTCAGCATACCAACGTTTCCTTATAATTGCATCTCAAGATATTCGTAATATATAACTAAGGTCACAATGCATCTTACTGTCATTAGTCAGTTTTTAATGTATCCCAGCACCCCCCCCCCCCCAAAAAAAAAGGCTGAATAAGACTTATGATAGTCAAGAGTGGGTGTGTTCTTAATGTGTGAGCTCTTAACAACGTTTGTAAAACATTTATAAACATCACAATTTGCTGTCATTTTACGCCTGGATACTTTTTATTTTATTTTTTAAATATTTTTTTTTTACTCTTTTACATTGAACCTCTATCTTGTTCGCTAGACGTAATTGTCTGCAGTTCTGAATGCTCTTTTGGGTTGTTTGATATTTCAAATGTGAAAGTTTGCATTTCTTTAGAAAACCATTTTTTTTTTTTTGGTGCATTTTCTTTTTTGTAGACTTTTTAGTATCCCTCAAAATACTAGTTTGCAGGGACTTCAAAATATGTTTACAACCAAAAGTCAGTGAAGCATATATGAATTCACTCTTTAAAATTAAGAGTTTATGTTGCGTAAATGTCAAAAGATTTATATTCTTGTTCAAATTGCTCAGAAGTTTCACAAAAAAAACCGCAGTGCGGTGTTAAGTTTGCAAGACTCCGTGGAATAAGAAACTCTTTCAATTGTAAAAACAGAATTATGTTTTATTACAGAAATCGAGACTGATTGAACTTGAAATGAGTTGGATAATTTCATTAACAAGGCGCAAAGGTTTGTTGAGTATGATCTATGGGTTTATTTTAAAAAAAATTATCTGAATGACCCTTTATAGCTAGAATTCTTGTGAAAAATAAAAAATGTATCTACGGAACATTTAGTTCAACTGAGTTGGCTCAAAGAAAATCGTAAAAAACCTTAAACATCTTCAACACCTTTCCATGATTGTTGAAGTTAGTGATCAATTAGTTTGACCCCAAAAAACCACTAGAGTAAAATAAAGCAAGCAAACCTAAAGCATTACATGCTCCCATTTTTATTTGTTAAACATGAGTTTGATTGGACTTCGATCTTGGCTTGATCCAATAAATCAAAAAATTAACCATGTAAAAAAAAAGAAATTTGACAAAACTCATAAATTAGTGAGGCTTTACGTGTCCTGGAAACAATTGATGCTTACGAATACCAAAATAAATGAAACCATGACAAATTAGGAAACGTTTAGGTCACTTCAAATAAAACTGTTTGGTCTCTATCTACAGACTAAACTTTAAAATATTACCCGACGCAAAATGCTTAGTCTTTTAGTTTAAAGATACATGTATTGTTTGCAGATTTATTTTTTCTATTTGATTTTTGCGCAACTTTGAAAAAACTAAAACTATGAATTTCCGTACACACCGACCAAAAGATTATTTTTTCTTGGTCAAGAGAAGGCAAACATACAATTTTTAAAGGTGGCCGTAGACATGTCTATTTTAAGTAAATAATATAGAGAGCATATGATTGTGAAATTATACTGCTTATTAAGTTATCAAAGTGCATATTGATAATTTGACAATTGAATCTAGCCTTCCTTGAACGAAACGCTTCCCTGTTACATATTGCAGGTTTTTGTTGGGGGGGGGGGGGTTATATGTGCATTACTCGATTTCACCACAAGGCTAAAACCAGAACACACAACTTGATACAATGTTTCCTGCATGTACAAAAGCATTATATCATGTTAACGGAGGAGTTTCGTTATATAGACAGCAGGTGTATGACAGAGATAAACTGGTCCACTTTAGTTCAAAATTTGTTCCTTAATTGGGTTTATGATACATTGGTCTGTCTTTTCAACACGTTGGCTATATTTTATCGTATATTGTCTTTGTGTCAAATTAATCAGATAGTTAATGGTTTTAATTTTGGAGAAAAAAACCAACCCTAACATATCTAGAGGATTACTCGTGTACATACCATACCAAAGATCTTTAAAATAGGATGTCTTCTTGCCCGAGGATCGAAAACAAATCACGTGCGTTTTAGAGGTTAACTTTCATGATATTTTAACTTATGGCCGAGGCAATGATTTGACCATTGAACGAGTTTAAAAATATAACACCATCCCCGAGGGTGGGGGTGTGGAAGGGCGGGGGTCAGGAATAATTTACAAAGAAGATTTTACAGAAAATGGACCTTATAACAACCCCTCCCCTCACATCCCCACATGAACACCACCTCCTCCTCATCAACATAATCATCATCATCATCATCATCGTCATCATCATGAAAATCATCATCATGAAAACTGTTAACAATACATCATATATGTCATTATCGATATCATCAACAAACAGCAATCATCAATGAACACAGAAATTATTAATAACATCGACGAATAACATAGAAAACAAAAAACTGGATTCATAGTACTAGTTATAAAAAGTTTTGCAGTCAGTCTCATGCTTGCAAAAGGAATACATATTTAGATACAATATTTATAATTGATATGAAATTTTTTTTTTGCGTCGGGGCAATGAAATACCATCCTAGGGTGTTAATAAAGTAAATATACAATCCAAAATACATCTTCCTAAAATGGGAATGTCAAGAATGCACAAGAAAAAGAAATAAAAAAAAACTTGCAATTTTGTTAACTGAAACATAAGTGAAAATAGCAAGCATCCATTGCACGTTTTAACAATGAAATGAAAATATAAAAAAGGAGTCTTAAAAAACATTTTTAGGATATTTTGAGCTATAAGGAAAAAAAAAACCAACGATACCGCTGCCAAATGAAAAATGACCAAGGGTCTTTACACATTTTGCTGCAAAGTTAAGTTACCACATGATAGATGTTGTGTTGAGTGGATGTGTAATAAAACTTGTTGGTACCTACCGTTCCAGCAAGCATGTCAACAGGATACAAACTTCGAATTACTCTTCCACTGTCATAACTGGCGATTTTTTTATTGGCTAAAATTAAACTCTATATAAAACTTATATAACTTGTCGTGTTTTTTTTTCTTTTATATAACACCAACAATTTCTGTTTTTAAAAAAATGCTTTGAAAAACGTGATAATGAAATGTACAAAAATGATATCTTAATCGACCATTTAGAATTATAGGTGAAAACAGAGTTTAGCCAATTTTGAAAGGTCTCAGTAGTTCATTGACCCAAAGCTAAGCAAAATAAGATGAAAATAAAAAAGAAAAAAAAAGATGTTGCTAAATTTGTTAATAAGTGCATGTAAGTCATAAAAAGTAAAGGGTCCGCGGAAAACGTTTCAATCACGCTAGCAGTATATTGGAAGTTGGGATGTATTTATTGGTGACACTTAAATAGCTTCAGATATCTTATAACACAATAACACGGTTACTGGCACGGGGTTTTATTTTATTCCATTGTTTAAGTAGATGAAATAAATGATGATGGAATCTAGTCATAAAAACCTTTTTCCCGGCAAAAAAAAAAAACACACCTGCAAACACATTGTTTTGTTAAGTGATATACTGACTACGGATAATTATTTTTTAAAAATAGGAAACCTCTCTCGCTTAATGCAATTTACTGTTTCTGTAGGTAGATTTAAAAGAAAAATGTTTTGTTAAAACGTTTTAAAAAAGCGTCCTGTGTCGCTATGACTTGTCCATACGTGTCCTAGTCTTGTAAACGTTTTGTTCCGTCTCGCCTTTGCTTTGGTCGAACCCCACGCGACAATTAATTACAGTCAAGCTTGGCAAAGGGAATAGAGAGAAAAAACTATATCAGGGATGTCATTCATAAATATGAAACTTTTTCAATGACTAATTTCCATTACAAATGGAGCATTTAACTCAAATCGCCTGCTGTTAACCTTATATCCTTAATGTTATACATACGATGCTTGCCTTTATTCTGGCGGTTTTTTTTCTGTCGGAAGACGCGCGTGTAATTTTTACGATATTGAATGGCTTTTATATGTATAGTATGTAAATTTGTTTAGTAGTATCATTCATGGAAAGCAATGGGGTCGTCTGTTGCATATATAACTGCCTGTTAACTCAAGTGTGGAAAATATTCTCACGGGTTTAGAATAAATAAGCATAATTTCAATGAATGCAATGTCCCAAATCCATAGCACACATTTCGTATCACTATATAGATGGCTGTCGTATAATAGGTTGATGTACGGAGAAAACGATTTTCATTTGTAAACCCTTACTTCTTTTTTAAAATAAACTTGGCAAGCTTACAACGATTAACATAGACAATTACAGAAACCAGGTCGCGATAACTAGATTTTTAATTTATATTATATAACATTAAACATTTCTCTTTATTATAGCAAACAGGGTTACAACACACTATCTTTAGGTCAAAAATAAACATATCTGCAACCATATGCATGCAAACAAACAAACCAACCTTCATTAATACGAAGAGGTAAGCCAGGGAATAGGAAATTAACAAAAGGAGAACCCTTTTTCTTTCTTTAATCCCAATCCAAATTTAATTTATGCTTAATCAAATAACTTTTTTTTCAATATATAAAATGTCACACATTGAGATAACTATTTCTTACATATTTTGCAAAATGGAAAACAAGTTCATCGCTCATTAAAATGCACAGCTGAGTGATTTTTAGCAACTTGATACATGTGTTATCTGTTTGTTTTTGAAATATTGACTCCTCTAGATCTATGTTGCTCATAATAAAGGAAACACTTGTCAGCACAAATTTATTACAATCCAGTCATTACATCGATCAATTAGTTGTGAAACATATGTTTTCATATAGTTTAAGCCCAAAACTTAACACCAAATACAAATTTTCGTTTTATATTCTCCTAAACCATCTTCAATTTTCGTCAAAAGGACTACCCAAACCCATTTTATTTAAAAATCTTTACTTTCTTCTCTCGCTCTATCCAAAGATGAGATTGGAGCAGCAATTTCTTTAAGAAATCTCTCTCTCTCTCTCTCTCTCTCTCTCTCTCTCTCTCTCTCTTTGCAGAAGATTTCTTGGAGGATGGACCCATCCTAGCTAGCATTTCAAGAACCTTGTTATCTTTTTTCTACCATTTCTGTCCCTACTACATCTCCAGCAGAAGGTTATGTGATAAATGTGTCCATCACCAATTCACGGTTAATGACAGACATGACACGTAAATCAACCATACCTTGCAGAGGAAACCCAGCAGGGCTGATTCACGCACCAACATTTTATTATTTACAAACAATTTGGACATCCAGCGATGTAACTTCTACAGATTAAGTTAAACTATGACTGCAGTTTAGTTTTCTGGATACGAGTAACACGACTTAATCACTCGTTATTACATCAGAGAAGCTATTGTTGCAAGAACCCCTCGGCCAACTTGTTCGCTGCATAAATCAGAATTACCGACCGCAGATTGTTTAGGCACCCATGAAACTTTTGTTTTACAGAGTGCCCGGAGATCAGTATTAAGTTCTAATTTCACTTATGCGTGTTTAGTGTCATCTAAGAAACGGTTAATGAACGACAAGTTGGACTTACTTTGTGGCAGATGGAGGGCTTTAAGTATTTTCTCAATTTTCCTCTTTCGTTTGCAGCGATGCAAGAGATGAATTAGTTGACAAGGTTTCGACAGTGAATTGTCCCTTTCGGGGGTGTGAAATTGCAAACAAGTCCCCCAAATCACTAAACACATCCCTATAATTTTTATATTAAATAGCAATAATTGTATTGTGTAATTTTTTTCTGGGGAAAATCGTGAAAATGGATTACGGTGCAACTACAATGATGTCATATTAAATAATGATAGGGGGGACATTGTAGTCAAAAGTTGAAATTTTAAACTGTATTTGCAAAGTCATTTTGAAGCGTTCGATGTCGAAAAGCGATAATTTTGGTCTTTAATTTGCAGGATCTGCCTAATGGTTAAATAAACGCCCAATACATCATACAGCTAGTTTGATGAACAATTGTTTCGTGGATTAACTTTATGGCTCGTTTATTCATTAGAAATAACTTTTGCACATGAAGTGACTAGTCTCGAGCCCTTTGCTATCGAACCATGCATGCACGATCTATTAGTATAAATTGAAACTAGACATAGTTTTATAAATATTAATCAAGCATTTCTTGAAAGTTTGATTATGTATTTTTGGGGGTATATAATGAAATAATTTTTTTTTGCAGTACATACAAACAGCTTATAGTATAATTCAAGTTTACGAATTATTTATAGTAACAAAATAATTGAAAAAAAATCAAATGGTGAATTATTTATATATCATTGCGGTTAGAAATAATTAAGGTATGTGTGATTTCACGGTATTAGATTCCTTTTAATAAAACATGTTACCAATAGATGTGAAAAAGTAATCCGATATTTATCCCCCGGTATAGTTCATTCAATTGCATTTGTGTCACAGTCTGCTGACATTTTTAACGTAATTATCGACCTAAATTAAAACTTATTATTGTTTTTGCTTTTCAAACCGCTTTAGCAATGAAAAACACAAAAATCCTTTGGGAAAACACGTGTTAATATTTTGTATCTCCGTGGCTTAGTTTCGTGTTTGGGGTGAAAGTATTCATAAAGCTACATGCTTGACGATTGCAAAGACAAGCTGATTGGAACCGTATCATTTCGGAGAGTTTAATCTTACACCTGATTGTATTTATAATTTATCTTTAACGAAAAGTGGTAAATAATTAAATCTCAAGATTTTATAGTGATGTTCATAGTTAAACTGAATGCATCCTCTTTTTCTTAAACCGTGAAGGCAAATGTATATGAAGGTCCAATATCCAGAGTTTTGCCAAGGTCATAATGGAGGAACGAAATCGTAATATATTCTAGTCTGATGGGGCCTGGGGTTTTTATACATTGACTGTCTGGTGGTTTCGCTATTAAAAGCATATCAGAGTTGTACACTTAGCTCTCGTATCCTATAAACTGCTGTAGCACGACTTATTTGATCAAATCTGGTTTGCAAATGAGAAGTTTTCGTTCCCCTCTTCTTTGCATACGATCTCCATCTGAAATTAAAGTATATAGATGGGGGAATGTTAGAAGTATCTCTTTCTCTCTCTCTCTCTCTATCCTTCTATTTATTCTTAAACGTCTCAGGAAAATCAACATTGATTAGCTTATTCTGTGTAAAATATTAATACAGTTTCACGTCGGGAGTGATAGAAAGCCTGGGCTTCATTACAATTGCAAATGTGAAATCTGAATTGCACTCACAAAAATTTTGCATAACACTGAATGTTAATAGGAAATAGCACATCAGATTAACACTAGTTGTAGAAGAGGATGGATTCACAAAACGGGACGGTGTCCGAAAGACGGAGAGAAAAATTCTACCTGGAAATGGAAAGGAAATATGTTTGAAAAGAAATTAAAGGTGTGCAGTCTGACCACCGCGATGAAGTTAAGAATCCAGGTCAACGCGAGAAAAAGGGAAAATATGTAAATCTGGTGTCCCTCATTAAGTCAGGGCACGGGACTGTTTAATCCACCGCAGGGCTTGGTCAGGAATTCCGTGATTCTTTAAGCGTTTTCTGCCGGACAGTCAGTGAATTCGGATGCAGATACACGGAATAGAAGGAATTATGTCCCGTTCAAATTTTGTCATG
The DNA here is from genome assembly GCA_020458035.1 of Magallana ariakensis. Lineage (NCBI taxonomy): Eukaryota > Metazoa > Mollusca > Bivalvia > Ostreida > Ostreidae > Magallana > Magallana ariakensis. The sequence goes on along the minus strand of CM035812.1, from coordinate 54,535,914 downwards.
GTTATGCAGACGACAGCCTTCCACACGTAAGTATGACATACATCAATCATTCGTGTTTACCTGTGTGAAGCTCTGTCTCCCTTGTCTATTTTTGGACACCGGTGTTTTATATATAATTGCTCGAGTCTTCAAAGTTTGTCTTGTAAAAGGATAAAACTCCATAGTAGTTACTGTACCAATGCTGCGCATGCGTTTCCACAGGACATGATCTAACTTATCTGGTATCGGAGAGAAAGGGAACAGATGGGATTCTCTTTAAAGTCTTGATTTATAATAACAATTCATCAAATACTGTTATTTAGACGATGTTGATCGCAGAGAAATTCATATAAAGACCTAAAGTTTTATACATTTATCAACACTAACGTTAGGTTAAACAGAGACAATAGGACATATTTCTTAGGATTCGAAAGGCGACCAAACAAGGGGAAAGAGAGATTTGGGTATCAAAACCACTGTGTATAAAGATGCATAAAAGGAAATATGAACTGCTTCACACCTACTGTCGGCGTAATCTTTATTAAGTATTACAAATGAATAGCAAGTTTTGCTTCCAGGTTTTAAATTTCACACTTCAGAGGATGTTCGTCGCGAAGATTTTTTGAAAAGATTGCCTTTTCAAGCATACATATTAAATGCAATGGACCATTTAACTTTTCATCTTATTTTTCATCTCTAAGTGCCTCTCGCAGCAATAGAAAAATGTTAGGGGTCGTCACACATGAATACGACGGTGAACTGACAATCTAAAATAGTCTATCTTGTCAAATAATTTTTCCCTGTCGATAAAATGAAAAGATGGGGTGTGGTAACTTTCGTTTTTCCTTTCTTTTATTTCTGTAGAGAAATTTAATCACAGAAACCTTTAAAAGTCCCATCAAACCTTCAAAACATTTCAAATAATTTATGTTATGATCTTATTTGGCATTTACAGAGATTATTTATTTAATTCGGTCAGTTTTCCTCATATCAGCCTTAAAATCAGTGAAACATGAAATAGATATATATTACATTCAGCAGTGGTTGTAAATTGCAAGAAATTAAGACTTGTATTTAACAATACATCAACTATCAAATAATATATAGTAGTATGAAAGATAATTGCACGTTTAACAGTCAAAATATTGATTAAAAGCGTAGAATAAAATTTGAATATTTTAGTTATCTAAGTTTTAAGATAACATGGAATAAAACCTTCACTTTTATAGTCGGTCTTTTTAACCACAATCGTGCATCTGCTACTCAGTTAAGAAAGATTCCATGATAAAACCAAATAAAACCAGATGAAAACGCCCATAAAATCCGAAAGACACAACAGAGATCCTTTAGTAAATCGGAACTTATCGGGTCGTTACAATGAAAACAGTACCACGACACTCTTCAAAAACCTGCTTTGTTCGGAACTTCTCGGGTCGTTACTTTCAAAACGCGCCTTTTATTCCAACCTTTCGTATATAGCCTTTAAAATGTTGTGTCAAAGTCATTAGAACCTAGTGTTGAAATGTAATACGATAGAGTGATTCCCAGGAAGTGGGCCCAGGGAAAAGACATGGCAAAAACACCTCATGACAAAGCCACCCTGCTGACAAGCGATTTATTTCCCGTATTAAATATTTCCATTTGATGGGATGCCCGTTAAAGCAGAGATGAATTTATTTCTTCTCAATGGCCTCCAATTTAGAAGACGTTCAGTCGCAAATGACAGTTTCTGAAGAATTTGTAGGAAGCTAACTAATTAAACCTTAAAATAGAGAAGAGGTTTTTCTTTTCCTTCAGAAGATTTTCTATATGGCAAAATGGTTGTACAAATGTCTTAGATATTTGAATTTTTTTTTGTAAATACTAACGCACGGTTCTCCATTTAAATGTTATCTTTAAAGATTCCTATTTAAAATAATGTTATTTTTTGCAAAACCAGATTGAATTGATGTTTGTTTCTATCAAATAATGATATGGCGTATAACGTTACTAAGAAGTACTATGATATGGATTTGAAATTGATGCGTATTGAGAAATTTTTTTAAGTTTTCATATAAAATAGAAATCAGAAACGTATCCTGTTTTGTTGTGAAGAAAGACGGAATATAAAGTTTCTTTTTCCGTGTGATTGTCTCGAGACACAATTAAAAAGTATCAAAATTGTACAAAGGAAATGCATTCTATTATTTATAGTAGAATATTTGTTAGATCACATACCATGCATGTGTTAAATAAAAGATGTGAAAATTTAGAAGGAAAAAAATAAGTATCAAACACATTCAATATAAAAGTTGCTTTGCAATCAGGGGAAATCCGAAATGACTTTACAGAAATTCAAGGAAAAAGTATTTTGTCGAAGATTTATATGCCGAGAACATTGAAGTTAGCAAGATGAGAATAATAAAAAAAGGAGCTAGACGAAGAATCGCAAAACAAATTTAACATAGAAAAGGGGAATAAATAAATCTCCCTCGAATAACCTCTTGGCCAACTTTTCCGGAACAATATGATTTTTAGTCTTTGAACGGAAATTTTATTCAGACGTTGTCTTGGCTGCCTAAGACTTCATCCGTCTTTTGAAGGATCGTCTTTGTTCGCCATCGATTTCTAAGAGTAGCCCATAATATCCGTATCATAGGATTACTGCATTCAGACCCTCTCCACAGAAAGGGGCTTCTTCGGGCCGTACGTTTATTTCAAAGAGAACAAAGTCAACACGAAGTGACGACCGTAATTGAGCGGAGGAAATATTTTTAATTTAATCTGTTGGACTCGCAGATCAATTGTGCTACTTTGAGAGAGAGAGAGAGAGAGAGAGAGAGAGAGAGAGAGAGAGAGAGAGAGGATATAATGTCTTATACGAGGCAAAACTTATAGGAAGATATAGAGATGAGATAAAAACATGTTGCGCCCTGCATGTTTTGGCGTCAAATAAACCAAATCTATAACGCATTGTATTCTAATGATCATTTTATCAATACCAGTATCCTTGAACTGATGCGATCGAATGAGAAGGTCCTTTTTTACCCGACGTATTTAAAGATTCTATCTAAAAGAGCTTATATTTAACAAAATAAAGCGTTGGACTTTGTATCCGAATTGACTTTTAAGTACATGCAGGGATTAAGGGTTTTGTTTGATATTGGACTAATATTCTCTTTAATTAGTGTTACAAGAACAGATGCGTAGGTAGTTAAACTTTGTAGATTTAACGAACCATTACGAAATGTAACATAATTTTTTCTCTCATAATTTAGATGAAGTTAGTTCACAAAAAAATCACCAACCAAGTAATGATAGGATATATACAAGAAAACACATTAAGAACTTTCTTTTCTTTAAAAAAACATTTTAAAATGCTTTTGTATTGAAGAGAACTCCATTTATGTGGTTATTTGACCGAAAAATTTGCAATTATATCCTCGTTGTAATGTCTGGCCCAATAGGGTTAATTCTATTGCAGGTGATATGAAACTATTTATCAAGAAGAAGAGGGAAAAAAATTTCAACCATTCAAAGTATAAAACTCGGCGAAATTATACATTTCTTTCATGAACACAATAGCCCCAAACGCACCTGTTTGTATATGATACTAGATGGAATCCTCAAATGTCTCTGTTTTTACTTTTTTTTTGGTTAAATTTTAAGAAGAAAATCCATTATGTTTAACTAAAACATTAAAACTGGATGTAGAAATCGTAAAACCCAGTTGAATTGTTGATTGAAAGATGGAAAAAGAAAGAATATCAAGAAAAGGGCTTCATCAAACCGCTGGACAATGTGGCATAAAATAAAAATGGAATCTGCTGTCGTAGGATAATTATATCACAATGTACTCTATCAGTTATAAAGAAGTGACTGCGCGATTTCCTAAATTACTACGTAATGATCTCGATTTTCTATATAATACCACGCCAAGAGATTTCTCACAAGATTGTCTTATTTGCCAAAACGACTTTTGTGCGGTTGTAAAAAAGAAAACTGATGAAACAATTAACAATCTTTTTTTTTTGAAAGTGTATCAGAAAACAGTTTGTGGCCTAGGACACAGCAACAGGTGTATCTGTGAATATCAATAAAAAAAAACGCCTCCGATGAACAAGAAACTCTATAAAGATTCAAGTAGGAACTTGCAACAAAAATACTATCCAAACCTGTCCCGACCTTCTGCGGCCGGAACGATACAACCGGAGTCTTGTTTCACGCCCTCCATTATTGTGTGAGATACATTTTCAATAGCATTTACGAAAAGAGGCATGTTGACACAAATTATAAGGGTAGCCCCGGGGTATTTTCTACGGAGTGATATTCAGCACCCCGGCAGATGATTTCGGTTTATTTGGCCGGGGGACACCTTTTGAAATTTAGGTCTTCATCTTACCCCGATGTTAGCATTCAGAAAATATAAATCTTTTCCGGAATTGCTTCTTTCAAGCGTTTTCTGTGACTTTACAATTACCAACAGACAGTTTGTCTGTGACTTTAGACTCCAAGACAAATTCATCAAATAGATAGTTCTTCATTCCCCCAAAACCGTGGCCTCGAATTCCATACTAAGAAGCTCTTAGTGCTAAGAAATTGCCCAATTTCGATAGTGATAAATAATACCATGTGCAAAAGTGACCTTGTGTCGACGAACCTAAAACACGGATTTGGCTTCCTCGCCATCTTGTGTACTTTTATAAAGCGTTCAGTGCAGTATCAACAGTTACAATATGAAAATTGGAAGCAATATTTTTATTTTTTGGAAAAAAGTAACGAAATTCTCTGGTTTTTTGATCATTCAGGATAAAAGGTTGATCATCCCATACGTGAACTTCTCTATCCTGAGAGTATGTTTAGATTGTCCATTTATTCTTTTTTTTATTATTCAAACGTCTGAAGTTCATACTTGTCACAATTTTGTTATCCGTGTTATTATCATAATGCAAATATAAAACTCTAATGGTATTGATAAACTAAATTTAATAAAAGTTAGAACATAGCGAGAACATGTCTTACTTTCAAAAACCTACAAGAAAATAAAACCATAATAAATATTAAATAGTTACCGACATTTCCTTTCCAATAGCTGAAGATAAAAAAAACTTAGCTTGCAAAAAGTCACTATCATTTAATATTAAATTTGGTGTAACTTTATGCTTAACAATGCTAAAATACCAATGCATTCTTCGCCCGTTTTTTTTTAAAAGGATTTCACACACCCTGATCACAACAGACTCAATGTGATTATATGGCTGTGGTGTGGTGTCGGATTCCCTGGTTTTGTCTGCAACACGTTTCTTTGAGAAACCGACAAAACGTGCACCCCGTTTCGGATTCATGTCTTCTTCTTCGGGGCCACGCCCTCTTTTTGTGAGGTCCGACATCAGAGCTTCTTGGTTACGTGGGCTGTGAGAAAGACGAGACGGTCTGTTGTCATTGTGTTCGCAATGATGGTGGTGTTCTGTTGTGGTAGACAAAACAAAAAATAACAAAGGACTCGTATATTATATATTATTGTCTGTTGAAGAAAAGAAAACTCCGGAGTGTTGAATGCGCAGATTATGTATATTTTGCCTAGTATCTCATAGGGTAATAACATGTTCTCCGTTGTATTGTTTTAGCTTCAGAGTCATGACATTGAACCAAAAAATTGTATATAAAAGAGGATCTTAGACTACTAGTATCTTTTTTTTCACGAAAACCCTGGCATCGCTTTCTTTTTGATGATATGTAGTTGACCAAAAGAAAAACATTACTATAGAGTTAAAGTATATCTGATAAAAAAGCAATTATAATATCTAAATATATGAATTAAAATGCATGTTCCAAATATGGCAATTCTATAAGTTTTTGACTTTAACCTTGAAACATTGATTCATACTTTGGAAGCCATTTGCTGAGCTAAATTGAAGCTCCTGACCATCGACTCTGACATGTTTGTACTTTTACGTACAAGACCTAGTAGTACCCAGTAGAGACCATAAGAAAAGAACATGACAACACACTATCATGGTGTTTAAAAGCCTCTTTGAGCCAGGTCAAAATGGTGATATAGACATCAAAATATGAAGGAAGGAGATACTTACCTTTGACCCTGAACTTTTGTGCACCCCCATAAAAGGTTAGCCGATGATAACCAATGGTGCCCCATCTGTCCGACCTTTTTGTCATATAACTGACGGTCTTGTCCTGACCATAGCCTAACGTTAAGAGTTTATTTGCAGATGACGGGCATTAACGAGTCATTAATCAATAGGATTATTTTAATCTAGATATAAATCCACAGTCCTGGTACCCGCTTGTCTTTCTTGTTGCTGAATATACCACAATGTAAAACTTTTTGCTGATTTTGCAATTACAGATGTAGCAGGGTATCATAAGTTCCATGTAAGACTCCATATTAGCAAACGATCAAGAGATGCAACCTAACCCGCAAGGGCAACAAGAACCACAAGGATAGGACCGAATTGGTTAAAGTTCAAATTTCACTTTTTGAACAATTTCCTTTATTATAGGAAAACCCATTACTGGCAAATTTTACAGTAAAGCAAAGAAATTATCCTTTAATTATTGAGAATTTATATATATATATATATATATATATATATATATATATATATATATATATATATATATATATATAATGCTTAGATTGATTTAGATTAATTCGAAAACATTTTTGCAACATGCTATTCAAGGTGGAGATTATTTGGGGTAAAGTTTGATGAAAGTTCAAAATTGACAGATAGGCATGCGCTCATCGCGTTGTATATCAAAATGGAGAACTTAAATATCTTAACTTGGGTCTCCCCGGGAGCCATCTTGTAGTAAATGATATAAAAACACTCACATGCCGTGCGTGTTGAGCGCCAATACAGCTTGTAATATACCTAAGGTGTTGAAAAGTAAAAAGCTCATTTCGGGGTTTTTTCCTTTCGTTATGATTCTTTTCGTACGAATTGATCCATAACCTGATGTGGGGGTAAAGTGTAATTCGGTTAATAGTTCTTTTCTCTAGGGGTCAGAATCGTATTTGAAGAGTTTGATGAGAAGTGAATTTTTTTCACTTTGTCGCAATGAAATGATAGAGTAAGGTTGTCAAGAATGTTGGAATGCCGAGGCCCCTGTCCCAAATCGAACTCCTGTCGTGAAGAACTGAAATAAAATCCCCGACATTTTATTCAGTTTTTTTACTTTGTTGCGCAGATGGCTATTTTGTTGTATTCTTCTCATGTCCAAGTTTGATTCTGTTCTAGCTCCTTAAAAAAAGTGTATTGTAATAGATTCGCAAAGGATGCCAATCCATATTCTAGTATTTGGTAGACGTTTTGCATTTTACTAAACTTAATGGTTAATTTTGTAGTCTAGTATGTTTAACAGAACATTTACTGAACTAAAGTTTTTGACAAAAAATACACATTTAAAGTGAACATATGACACTTTTCTCTTTCACCCCTTTCCTGGAATTTTCATTCCATCTTTAAAATCTTTAGGAATTTGGAGATCTTTGAAGAGATTGTGATATTGTTAATTACTCCTCTATCATTGTAAGCTGGTTGTGTCCTCTATATACATGCTGGCGTTATGGTCAATCCTCCATCATTGTATTCTCTCTCTATATATATGTTGGCGTTATCTATCTGATGGTTGACCGCAGTAAAAATGTATATCTACTGACCCAATCCTTGCCAGTTTCATGATCATTATTGTCAGTGTGATTGTCATAAGTTGTTATTATTTCGATAGGACCTGTGACATAAAATCCGATAATATCCCCTTTTTACAACAAATTCCTCATTTGTTATGTCAGCTGTTGTGTGTACTTTCACTGGCTTTATGTATTCGGATACATAGAATAATTATGTTTATTTGTGGTTCAATATAATAACAACTTTGCAGATTTACTCAATCCACTTGAAAATGTTTTGTTATATAAATACAAACAGTTTTCAGATGATGTATACTTTATTTTTTCGAAAGAAATATGCGGATCCAGAAAATTCTGCCCCGACCCCCCCCCCCCCTCCCATTTTTTGCCCGGCGCAAGTTGTGAAAGGTTTAAAATCTCATATATATGATTAAGCCTTTATTGAAAACGGCTGAACGCTATACAATGTACATCTCTCTCTCTCTCTCTCTCTCTCTCTCTCTCTCTCTCTCTCTCTCAACGTCATTTCCAACATTTACATGCTACTTTCATCTATTTTTGTATCTCGAAAAAAAACCTACATGCATGCATTTTTCCATAAGGCAAACATGGATCTGTCTGCATCTGACAAGATTAATCTTTTAGTTCTATCGACATCGTTGTAGGCCAATAGTATACGTCAAACTTTGATCGAAAAGGTATATTTTATTACTATACTAATATATCTGACACCCCCCTGAAAGACGACTTGCAATAACGTAAGATTCTATATTTGCTAATTGTTCACCCTATTATTTATCGCTTCAAATTTTAAGGTTCGAAATAATTTGTTCAAAAGGAGGGCTAAATAAATTGCATAATACATAAATAATACTCACAAGGACGGTGTTTAGTTATTATTTCGACACGATTGTGTTTAGAAAAATATGGAATGAGCAAACTTTATAAGATGTACATATATTTTTTGTAAAAATACTTCAAGATGTCGAAACGTGTAAATTCATAAATAACACGTGTGGACAATATGAAAAATGTTGCGCAGAAGTTGAAAAGAAAGCGTTCGGCAAACCGTGTCCACAACTAGCACGCTTAGTCTCTTGCACGTTTTAGAAAAAAGAAAGGCGGGAAAAGAAATGACGACTTGTCATAAACGTCCGTCATTTCCAACGCTTTCTGTCAATTCGTCTGAACACCACTGACCGCAGTCAAGTCGCTGATGACCCTCCAATGGTGACCGAGGCTTCCGTGTTCCATACGCCACAGGTACAAATGTGAAGTCTCGCGTACGTGATTAAAGTCTCGGGGGATGCTATAAATTACACACTACACTCCACTACATGATGAATGAGATTTTTGCAGAACAGCAAGGCATGATAAACAGTGCCCCTCCCCCTCCCCCCGGATTATTGAATTTGAGATAAGCTTTATACCATCAAAGTATATCAAATAAAAAATTATTTCAAAATAAATCATATAATTGCCTGTAGTTCCCTTTTTAAAATTTTTTTTTTTTAAAAGTCTTCAAACTTTGCCAAAAAAAAAATATAATAAAAAAACTTCCACTAACACAGTTTGATAAAAAAATAATAATAAACATGTTTTCTACAAATTTATTTACTATTATAACGTCATTTAAGTCAGAAATAAAGTCAGGAAATAAAAAAAATCATCCCTAGCTACCTTAGACAAAATAGCCCCAACAACCCAGGATCACCTTTATGCTCTCTTGTACAACGAGGCATAATTAGGAATATTAAAGGTGAGGCAAGGACTTCCAGTTTTCGTAAAACAGCCTGTAGTGAAGATTAAGTGTAAGAATTGCCAATGTATCATCCGATAATAGTAGGATATCCTGACTCGATGTCAATTTTTGCATTTTGTGTACTTCAGCTTAAAAAAACTAGTACTCTGCTCACTGTGTCAAGTATACTTTTGTGTTTGAAAATGAAATATTCAATTGTTTTACTTCCATTTTTGTTCTACATGAAATATAAAGATAAGTTCACTACTGAACTGGTACCCTATTACATGTAGGTATAGTTTACAAAAACAACTTAGTTTATGGGATATAAACACATTGAATAGCCAGTGCAGATCGGTTAATGTAATTTATTTACTTTCTTTTCGAAACACAACATTCTAAATCCTATAACAGAAAACTTAGTCGTATACCCATTACCCACACCATCATCTTAACATAATTATATTGAAATAATTATCAGAAAAATTCTCATATATGAGAAAATGGCATAATAAAAACACTTTGCCTTCTGTAATACTTTCTGTTTATTCGACATCGGTTTTTGTTTCAATATTTTGAACTCCTTTTTTCACAAAGCAGAGAAAAAACACCACATAATAGACACGGCCATTAAGCCGCAATGACGTCATGAATTACGCAAACTCATTTTCCTCGTGTATATTTTCGGTCAGATTTTTTTCGGGAGAATTTGGTTGATGGATAGTGAATGCACTAGCCCTACTAAGATACTGTATAGAAAACACGACATCCTGCATAGCAAAATGCTTCTTACTATTTTTACGAGGCCATGTTTGCGTTTCCGTTGGTTGAGATGAAAGTTGCAAATACTCAAGTTCATAATTGAATATATAGATTCCGATTTTAAGACCCTTTAATATCGACATTACAGCAACATATTTGTAATGCTAAAAGATAAAAAAATACGCATTTGGTCAACTTTTCAAAAGAAAGATGTGTTAAAATACTAGTGTCAAATGCATTTAGATTTTGAAAAGACAGGATCTAAATGTAGTCGATTTTGAAAGGCTGCAGTTGTATTCTGAAAATAGACAAGCATTGGTTGCTTTCATAGCTACTGAATTCTAAAACCAGGAGCGATGTGCAAGCCACAAACCTGGAGAAATTTACATAATCCAACATAATAAAGAACCTTTAAAAGTTAGATTTATGGACTATTTAATGACGAAATGTCCATTTTGTTATTGTCTAACCCTAAGACAGTTTCCCATGTTGAGGCCATATAAAGATGTGTATCGATGCAGCCTGATATTTATCTCATATCTCATCTGCCATGGTTGGCTGAATTGATCTCGTCACTGGCAAACTTTTTTGTGGCATTTGATTTTTGTCCCGTCATCAGGGTAAGATCTTGCACGATGTTCCTTTTTATATCAGACTGCTTTTTTCAATGCATTAACGGACATTTATTCTCGTAACTGGCCTGAAAAACAACATATGTTTTATGCACATCCGATGGTGTTATGTGACACAAGCTATTATGGATGTAAACTATCTCATAGATTTTACAATAAAAATCATATAGCATGAAGTTAAGAAACAGCTGATGTTGAATGCGTCTGAAAATGCGCAAATTATCTATGCAATCTTAATAACCAATCATACATTTATTGCACACAGCCCAACCGATCGTTAGCATATGAATTCCCATGCACCATAAAATTCTATATAATTGTCGCTGAAAACAATATGATTGCTGTCATGCAACGACCGTTAAGATAATAATCCAAATAAGTCTAATTTTAATCCTCAGATGACCCCGGCCGTCGCTGGCAAGGTAAGGTCTGGTCAAGCTTTCTTCATTTCACCCCCAAGGCCCCGGACGACTCAGCTGGACAGACTTGCTCTACAGTAACGTGGTATAAATCTATCACCTTGTGTGACCGCCAAGTGTTCTCCTTCGATCCCGGGCCTTTGATTATAACCCTAAGACTTCACATCAACGTTGCGGTCTGTCGGGTTCATTTCATTTGAAGCTACAAGTGTAATGGCTTTGATAGCCTGTGTTTACTACATGCATGTATGTTGTATTAGATTTCTTACATATCTTTTTTTTAAGAGAGATAGAAAAGAATAGGGTAACAGCTCGTCAAAGAGTTTAAAGTAGTCCGTTTACTTGAGATACATTTAAGGAATGTCCGAAATGGAGATATTTATACAACTGTACATAATTTGTCAAAATATCTTAAGAATTCAAATATCTTAACTGCTTTGTTTAAATCAAAAAAGTACGTTTCAGGCAAAAAAAAATCCAGTAAATAAAAAGATCGACAAAATATGCCCCGAAATACACACACACGCTCAAAGATGTAAATAACCACAAATAATATACGAATGCCCTTTTATCGTTAGAATCCATCAATAAGCTCCAGATTTAGGCATGATAGCAACACCCTAGGGTACATGTGTTGAAATGTGGTACGTATCAACCTTGTCGATTAGTGACCCGGACCCCCAGGGCCCACTCCTACCGTACTACATTCCATATCCATCGATATCAGAAAACAATGCACGGAAGAAACCCATTCTTTTATCCTACTTTTTAATACTAGTAATCCCTTTTTTTCATCAATTTTCAAAAATTGCAACTGCATCGTGTCTCCAAAGATCGCGTCGGATCGAGACATTTTGACTTTAATATAAAAAGGAGTCATTTTTTAATTATAATAAAGTAAGTTTTGAAGAATAAAAAACCAGATCGCACCACGCTTTAGAAATAGATTCATAGTGCACATCATTATAATAGTTTGAAAACATTGTCACGTTTAAAAAAAACATATCAACTTATGTTTTTAAATATTAAGCAAACACTCGAATATAGAGATCAAACCAGAATGTAAAATAGAACTAAGGTATTCTCATCATATGATCTACCGCCATCATATAATCATTATATATAAAACC
>CM035812.1:54273618-54518618 GCA_020458035.1 Magallana ariakensis | reverse complement strand
GCAAAACCTTCCCTTCTAACTGTTAATATTCTGGATATGTTATTTCAGGACTAGACGTGTACAAGTTATGGCTGAAGCAGTGTACCCCTTTCGCCCACAACGAGGTATGTATTTAACCAAATAATTCTACAAACGTTTGCCTCTGTACTACAACGTATCTCGTCTCTCAATAGTAATAATTATGTAAATTGTTCAGCTTTGAATAAAACCGACATTAAACGTGTGTTTAAAGTCAAATACTCTATTAAGGAATCTGGCTGGGCGTTTGCAATTGTAAACACAAATATATTTGTTTGGTAGTTTTGGGGGCTAGATTTACTTTTTTGAGCTAAAAAAAAAACTGCGTTTGTAATATTATCCTGTGAGATTAGTATATCTATTAAAGTTTAATGTTATTCATAACTGTTTCCATGCTCTGTCAAGATAAAGCAATGGTTCTCGTCTAAGACAAAAGTACTTTTAGAATTTTGATTTCAAAACTACTGCTGGTAGTGATGTCTCGCTCTTTCCCTCTCAAAACACCCAAGCAACGTCCATCGTTATTCATACATCATCGCGAAAATGACTTTTAACGGAGAGAGAGAAAAAAACCCTTCAAATATATTTAAGAAGGTCGACTCTTTTATTCCTTATGGTTCTTTATGAAAAAATTCCGCAGCAGATTATGGTCGATCGAGGCCTGAGAACTTTTTTCTCATCGACAAGACCCGAACTCGCACCTGCTCGTTCAGAGTTTAGGGAGGTGTAAAATCGTCACTGGAAAATCATTATGGCGTTAGGTCCAAGCAGAAAGAAAAATACTTCTTTCGGTATTAATCATATTTTATTCGCATTAATCATTTCCGCATGTTACCTTCTTTGTGTAAAATTCAACAAGTTTTTGCCTAATATCCTTCCGCGCGATGAAAAAGAAAGTAGGCTTTAAGCGGAAGATAAAGCATATTTCAAAAAAGATATATATTACAGATTTAAATCAATACTTCACAAACCCGCACCAACTGCTATTCAATGATTTTAATCAATTTATAAATCTTAAATTTCATCAGATATATTTCAAACAAATTGATTTCAGGTCTTCAGCACCAGCATATTTTTATTTATCAATAGTTCTTCAGAATTCGACGTTTTATAGATTGCCACAATAAAACATTATAATTGAGTAAAGATGTTTATATTCAATTCAAAGATGATAAATTATAGGGCCATCATTGTCAGGATAGAGCGATCTAAATTCACTTAAATAATGGGCTAAATTGGCCAGAAATGAAGAATGTGAAAGTTGCATTAATGCCTGTTAAATGCTGTGCCTTTTCTTGTTCCCTGTAAAACCACACTTCCTATGAAATAATGCCACAGTGATTTTTCCGACATGGATTTAGTTGTCCTTTTGAAATCCAACACCCCTTTTGGAATACTAATTCACACTAGCAAGGGGAAAAAATCCATATTACTCGCAAAACCGCTGACTTTAACAGTGATTGCTGGCAGAAAATTGATGGGAAAGATAATCACAGTGAAAAAAAGCACAGACCCACTTCATAAATTTACAAAATTATCACATTTTAAAAATCAGTAAATCATGCTGCGCTATAAAAATGATCTGGGGGCGACAAAATACCTTTTTGTTTACCTTTTAGTGTAACTTGAAGCCAATGCGTCGTCTGATTTCTCCGTTAGATAATTTTTATATAAGATATATTTTTTTCGGAACAGGGGGGTGAGGGGAAGGTTGTATTTTTTGGTAGTTGACGATTGATATGATTTTAATATTATGCTTTGTTATTTTAATACAGTTTTAATTTCTTTGTTACGCTACGCTTAAAGTGGATACGTGTATGAAAATATACAAAATATATTTTAAAAAGCCGTGTGGATAAAAAGGCATTACACTTTGTTATGAAGATATCTTAGGTGTTTTTAAACAAAACATACTTTGTGTGATTTTTGTTTTTAATTTTTTTTTTATGAATTAAATTAAAGACAATGGCTTAAGACAATTTTGTAAATCAATTGTGTATTGTTAAATAAATATTAATTACTTAACTTCATAAATAACAAAAAAGATAAACTGAAGGTATATTTTCTTTGTACGACAGATATTAAGAATACAATATTTTTTTTATTAAATTAAAATCAAAGTACATGTAGAATATAATGCATAAACAAGTATATACACTAGAATGACCTCTTTTTGTGAATTTAATTTTTTTTTTACACCTATTGAGCAAATATTTATTTAAAGATAGAAAATTTGCAATTTTAGGACAAAAAGAGAAGTTTATGTTATAATTTATTTTATTTGAAATTAAAAAGACAAACAATAGACCATTCCGTGTAACTTGTATGGAATTCTCTAGAAATCTCAACTTCCTGAAACAGATTTCTCGAACTACAACTAAAACAAAAAAACCACACTACCATTGCATAACACCACAAATATAATTTTCCCCAGAATGATCCCAAAATTATATTGCTACTGGCAGAGCAGCTAAATTTAGTTGTTATTTTCCAGATAACAAAATTGAATTATCGGGCGTCAAATCGTCATTGCAAATCCCCTTGTGTCCAAAGCTGACGTTGAAAGTTGCGGCTTCATGGACCCTATCTGCGTCGATCAAAGATTTATTTCACATTTCGGTACCGTTAAAATGACTGAAAGCCCTTCATGTATCGATTTCTACGTCTAGGGTTGAGTTTTTTGCAACCCAGGAGTAGAATTTTTAGATTTTTGTTTCTTTTTTGCAACATTGTCCACTTGTAAAAATCAGGGACTGATTTTTTTTTTTCAATTGCAATCTTTTTTTCTTTTTTTCTTTTTTTTTTTTAGGTGCGTAATGATATTAGATACGATTGAATAGACGTGAAATTGGGCGTACTCACTATGTTGAATTTGAAATCAAAAGAACAAGCTAATAAAAAAAAATCCGTTTCATTATTTCAAATATCAGAGGAGCAACTCTTTCCTCATCAATGATACATAGAATATGTGCAAATGAAATATGGTAATGTTTCACTCTTTTCATTCTTTTTCGTGTTGAAAATTTTGTCGTAAAAGTAGGAGCTCATAATTTGCTATTAAAGAAGCACAAACTTTGCATTGCATACAGAAAACGTCGCCAGGAAATTTTTTTAAAAAATTAGAAAGGGGTTAAGTAAACAAGAGAGACAGAGAGAGAACCATGGGTTATAATAATTACATCACCTCTTCATACTTGATAATTCATTCTTTTTCGCAGGGCATAAATTTTAAATCGAATAAGACAGAATTATTAATCTTATACGACAAGTATTGATTTTAAGTTATGTAACTGAGTTTAAAGTTATGCATTCAAGGTAAAATAAATGATAAGAAGTTCATCTTTAAAATGTTTATATTTGTTTAAAATATGAAACTTAATTGAAAAAAATGTTTTGTGATATATTGTTGTGTAAATTTCATTAAATTTACATTATCTAAAAAAAATTAATGATAAAATTATTAAATCAAAAAGCTGCTTTTGTGTTTAATATCCAATTATTTTGTGTGCAATTATTAAGTAAACTTTAAATTATAATTCATACTCAATTTCTAAATTTATGATGCAAAATAGATGCATTTTATATCTCTCAGAGGGGAATTTCACAATAAGATGGCGCCATATTTATATTTGTAAACTTAAGACCAAATGATAATTTCGGTTTGAGCACACCTAAATCAAGATAACTTCCAAATCTTAATTAAAACTGTTTATTTTATTTAAACTTCAGTGCAAGTTTAACACAAAAACATTTCACATTCTCATTTGAAACGGTTAAAAAAAAAAATCTCTATATTTATTTTGAAAACGTACAAGACCAACTAAAAAAATTATTCTGACAGAAGACCCACACAAATTAAACAATTTTTTCTTGTAACACCAGCCCCCGATAATTACTACTTAAACTGTCTTTGAGGAGGGAGAAAACACACGAGCAGCTCTTGTTTAGACGAGCAGGGCACTACATCTTGGTAAATTGCTTCACTCAATTTGCGTTGTCTCTCGGAGTGTTTTGTAATGACCAGTTCGCTCTGTCGTTTGTCCCAGCTAATTGCACATGGCACATTCATTTGATCTAATCCCCGCAGATTTCATTAGGTATGCAAATAAGTTTATCGTCGCTTGGTCAGTCTGGACCACTCGGTATCACGGACAGACATCGCGACCTTTGGGTGCCGAGACTATGGCCGTTCATCTGAATTTCTTTCTCTAGCAGTACAGATACTGTCTTGGGCTACATATCAGTTTTCATCTGTAAACTCTATTGATTGCAGTAAAGGTCAAAAGGGCCTTTGTGTTTGAGTTAACACAATTTTGATGTTTTGTGGTTTTACATAGAGTTGTTTTATATCAGGCTCTATTAATTTTTCATAATTTGAAAGAAAGATTAATCGTGCTGGAAATTTCTTCAAATGTGGAATAATATTTAATGTAAGCAAAAAAAAGTGTTTGGTTAAATTTTTGCATACCTATGGTTTAGAAAATCGTGTAAATTGTAACGAGACATTGATTCTTTGGGACTATAGGTGATTAATGTGATATGCTAAGAAGAAAAACATGACCATTTTCAATAAATAAATGAAGCCGCAAAGGGTTTTTTTTACGTTTTTCAAAATATATAAATCGTAGTTAATTTCTTTCGTTGACTGATTTCATATTTCATTCAATCATTGAAAAAAAAACTTTGGTTTTTCTACAAGAATAACAAAGGTATATACATAGTTTAGTATTCTTCCAAACTAATCCTTATACAGTGTATTAATAGTTTCCGCCATTTTTGTTGAGGAATGCTTACCTAAGAGCAGGTCAAATTCCATAAATGAATAATGATAAAAATAAAATGAAATATTTGAAGTCAGTGACATTTTGATATGAGTCGATGATCATTAGAAAGACACATATTCTCATCATATAATTAATCGTCTTTACACCATATGTGTGTTTTCCCTTATTGCGTTGCAATTAAAAAACTTAAAAATTAACAACAGTTCAATTTTTGAAGTTTAGGGAAAAGTATTAAAGTATAAGCTGGGGAGTTGTTTGAACTCTCAAATATTAAGTTTTCAAGAAAAATGATGCGAAATTATGCAATATTATTTATATTTCGCATTCACTTCCATCTTGAATTATTCAAAAATTTTCAACTAAATATATCGTAATTTACAATGAAATTTAAAGGGCGGATTCACACTTGTATTGATGATATAATTTGTGAATGCCTGTATTTATTTATCGAAGGCTAACCATATCTTATGAATTGTTGGAAAACCTATCTTTATGATTTTTACAGTGTTCCAATGAACAAGTATATCATTAATGAAAAATATTAATCCTTATTCCTATTTTTTTATTGGCACATATAAAGATTTCAAACGTTCGCAATATGTAAATTTAGTTCTTTGAATATACATCGATAGGAACTGTCTATATATAGTGTGTTTGCCAGTTTATTTTTGTACATAAGTTTATTTAAAACCTTATAATGAAGTAAATTGAGCATATTACACGCCATATCAATTCATAAGCTTTATACATGCACATGTACATCATGCACATAGACGTTTAAACTTAAAGCCATGCAACGAAAACTCCAAATATATTATGAACAGTACTAACATAAACCCGGCCTATTTGCGGCATTTAATCAATACAATTGCCATAAAAAGCTCAATGCATCATCAAGAACCAGAGAGCTAGAAATACATGTAAGTCGTGTGAAATTGGGGAAGTAAAAGTCTTCGAATGTGCTGTAAATTGCACCCAATTAATCTTTATAATTTTCTTTTGATCTCGGGGTATTTGACAATTTTCCAGTCCATTTCCTAATGAAATTCATTTATTTGTTGTTATTTATAATGATGCTACAACTGATAAGAGTTGATTATGGGCAGATTGGACGGTTCTATACTTAACTTCAAATGGATACAGGAACTATAAAACGTTTAACAACGGATTTTTGTACCATTAAGTTAAGCTTAGCTATCCAACTTATGAACGTTACAGATTGTTTTTAAAGCGGCTCTTGGTGTATTTCCTCTACAATTTTAACAGCAATAGAAGTTTACGAGACGTTCACTTTAATCTGAAATAGTTCCTTAAGCCATAATCGTATCTTTCTTAGTATTTTGCCTTAATGCAAATGTTTAATTAAGGAAATAGATCATCATCGTTGATGCGATATACATGTACTCTCTCTCTCTCTCTCTCTCTCTCTCTCTCTCTCTCTCTCTCTCTCTCTCTCATCACCTACTAAACCAAAATATGTAAAGGCGATCCTCATCTTCTGGTCAGAACACTAAAAGAGATCTACGAAAAATTTTCTTTTGTCTCAGATAAATCTCTTATCGTTATACTTATGTACACAGTATGTATACAAGTATGCCTTATGTTTTATAGTCAGACACCAAGGACCAGATTGTTAGGGATGCGGGCATCGATCAAAATCCTGTCCCTAATGAAGTTAGGAACACGGCGGTTGTTAGATTAATCGTGCAAAAGTTCCTTGTTGCCCAGCTTGTTAGCATGCCGGCCAAGTCGGCGATTCCTGCAAAGAATGCTCATGAAAATTCCGATTTAATTTTCCTTAGTGTCGAGATAGCCTCATAAGCATTCCGGTCAGTTTTTAACCCGACCGATTAGGTTCCCTTTTCAGCAATATCTGCAGCAATCCATACTAATATAACATTCATATTATTCATGAGTATTGTAATTTGTATTGTCCAAAGCTGAAAATTGGAATGGACTAGCAGATCAGAAAGACTTGTTAATCGA
The DNA here is from genome assembly GCA_020458035.1 of Magallana ariakensis. Taxonomy (NCBI): domain Eukaryota; kingdom Metazoa; phylum Mollusca; class Bivalvia; order Ostreida; family Ostreidae; genus Magallana; species Magallana ariakensis. The sequence continues at coordinate 54,511,830 of CM035812.1, read as the reverse complement.
GGTCTGGTGAATTTTAACAGCCCCTATTCCTGTAATCAGATCAGTTATTTCAGTCAAAATAAATTCATGAATTCGTCTTATTTTATGCCAGTGTTTGAAAATCAATCGTGGAGGGATGTTGTGTTGTTTTAGGGGGCTTATTTTTTCTTAAAAAGTTGTTTTCTCCTGTGATTTCTGTTTTTCTTCCATTTCAAGTTTTCTATGAATGTTTCTTGGATTTTTTTTTCGGATTTTGTTCTGGTTTTCAAAAGAACCGCTTCCATTTCAAAGTGATCACGTGATAAAGGTATGTTACGTAAAGTGTAAGGTGTGCATTGACACTACCGGAGGAGTACATCCATATATGTGTGTATTTTTCCAAATTAAGGGTCATAATCCGAGAGATGTACCTGACAATTTGTACTCTATGTGACAAACCACTATATTTTGTGGAGGAATTAAATGGAAAGCGCCATAAAAAATTGTTTTTCGATCTAAACGTTTAGACGCTTTAAACTACTGTGTTGTCGATCTTTTGGATGGAATTTCTCACATCGGAATTCGTCGGACGTTATCGATGGACCACGAGGCTATCTAAATGAGTTCAATTATAGCCGATATCTTGAGGTCCTTTTTAGATGGGGAAAAATCTAATGCTTGTTATCAATAAGATATCAGGTCTAATATTTCCGCACAATTTCACGATATGAGCGACTACTATCTATAAATTAGAAGTTTAACGCCTCGCTGCGCGTACAAAAATGCAATTTAGATTTGCGAGGTTGCACTAGATGTGTTTTGTTGTAAATGTAATGATTGAGGGGTGAATGCAGTGACCTTTATATAATGACATGGGCGAAATGCACGGATGAACACAAGCCGTAGATACATCTTTAGGGCGACACACTTCCCATTTTCAAATAGTTTATGGCAGAGATTTGATTTTGAACATATTTGGGAAGATTTCATCTATGCATACCCATATACACTATTTGTACTCGTAGATCTCTCTCTCTCTCTCTCTCTCTCTCTCTCTCTCTCTCTCTCTCTCTCTCTCTCTCTCTCTCTCTCTCTCATGCACGTAATAACTTAATCATTTAGCAAAATGTTCATAAATCCCAGGTGGATCAAATTCTAGGATACCAGCAGTACTTTTTCTGTAAATTTTAAGCTTTAATATTTAGTGATTTGCAGCCAAAATTTGATTGCAACTTCAAAAAAAAAATCCACTCGTAGAAAATACGACAATAGAAAAAAATCATAAAAGAGGACCCAAAATGTCGATTTTCTACTCCCATTTATTGATACGACCGTAACAGTCGATTCCACGATTTCAGCAATATTGCGGTAATCAAAAGACAATTTCTGAATTCTAACCATCCATCATTCTGAGTGTGCCGCAACCCAGGAACAATGGAAAACCTGGCATTGTTCTACCACCGCCATTGTAACTAATGCCATACCACCAAGACACCAGCTGGCTTATAATGTGCCCCCCCCCCCCCCTCAATCACAAGTCCTGTTTATTCGAAGGGTTGGGGGGGGGGGCATTCAGCACCATTTGGAGCAAATGTTTATAATAATATCGTAATTTTTTAAAAGAGTTTGGGTCGAAATACACATAAGTTCTAAATGGATGTATTTTTTTTTAATGCTTTATTATATATTTGCTGATTAAAGATGATATAGTAGAAAATCTGACATATTTGTGTTATGAAAAAAACCCGGAAAATAGAGTTGGTTTGCCCGACAATACTGCTATGATATGTTATAAATTTGTACTAAACTTTGTGTATTACTTAATTTTTAAACAATGTGAAAATATAGTTTCCAAAATTCAATTTGGAGAAAAAGAAATGATAATTAAAATGAAGTTTACCTGTAAAAATTTACTGCATCCAAACTTTCTCTTACCTCTATCATAACTTCTTTAAAATATTGTCATTTGTAATTTATTTAGATTTTATGCGAAACGTATGATTTAAAGAATCAAAATTGTTTTTAGAATATGTATTTTATCTCTTTGAAAGATGTCTATAAATTGATTGTGGAGGTAAAAATTAATTGCATGATATGTTATAAATGTCGATTAAGATGAATGTAATACTTGTTGATTAGCAAAAAGAATATTATCAAATATTGAATTTTATCCAATTTAGTATTTCATAATTAAGAAGTAAAATCATTTATTGTTTTGTCTAAAGTTTTTTGGGTAATATGTGTAGTATTATTTTTATTAAAATTATAATTTTTTTCAAACCTTATAGCACAGAAATGCATTTTGTAAATAGATAAAAAAAAAAAGGAAAAAAAGTATTATTAGACAGAAGCATAAATCATTAATCGGATAAAAATACTATACATCAAAGACATGGACATGATCAGACGAGTATAAATTTACTAATTTCATACTCTGTAATACGAGTCTCTTTTGATATTTGACCGGATCACACAACTCCGTACGTGTCCGAACTTCATTCATAAGTTATACTAGAACGTTGACCTTATCAGAAAGAAACAATTTATGTAAATTTCATGCAAATTGTTCCCCAAGTAATGTGAACTCAGTCCAAATAATGCCCGGGCGGTAGAAGTTAGCTTCGATACGCTCATGTTGGCGCATATACGTTAAGTTTTAAATAAATTAAAGTGAGGAAAAACAAAACAAAACCTAAAGTTTTGTGATAAAAAGCCTTTAAGTTTTTATGTTAAAAAAAAATGTAAAAACTAAATATTTATATATATATATATTTTTAAAATCATTTCAGATATAAATTTTTGAAACTGATCAGTTCAGTCCCCAAAGAAAACGTTTGCCCAGATTTATTTTCAGAATATTTAAAAATTTCATATTTGATTATTTGATCATTAAAAGCAAACTACATACTTTTCACGTCGTGCGTCCCCCACCCCCTTTTTTCTAATTTCACACACAAAAATTTAACCCTTTATTCCATTAATCGAGGGGGAACTAATTAACTGAAGGGGGGGTGTAATTTTGCACGTGCAAGAATCTCGAGCTCGATGAAAAATATCTGGTCGTCCTTTTTTGAAATTCTGGAGAATGGCGGTCTTTTCTTCCGAGTTTCGTTGACATGACAGACCGGATTATCGCATTGTTGTCATTGTCGATTTGAAATGTTATTGGATAAATCGGTTTATTGGATCTGTGATTTATCTCAATAGTCGAAAGCATTCGCTCGAGACGCATTAAGACTTGTGCTGATTTTTATGTTTGCCTTTTTATTTTCGCCCCATTCTCACAAATGTAATTCAATTTGACGCTACAGATTTTGTGAAGAATTCAATAATCCGGACGGACAGGTTAGAGCGAAATTTGTGTTATTCATGGCTTTCGGATCCCCGCGACTAGAGGGATCAAAACGTGTAAAGCAAGACCAAATAAAGATACACGCATATTTATAGAAGAAGCTCACTGAGAACTATCATAAGCTACCCCCATAGCCTCTACCCGATCAGTCAAATAATGGGATTAATTATATAAGCTTTAAATGAAACTTTGAGTTTTGACTTTCCGAAGCGTGCAAAATGGAGATTTTCTCGCGCATCAATAATTCAAGACACGTACATTTAGTTTATAGAGATTTGATTGCTGTTACATTATCATAATAATAAAAATTTGCCTTGTACATTTATATGGAATGTATTGGTGTCTTTAACCGTCTGATGATCTTTCTACTCTTAAATGTATACCTATACGTGTGTGTTAATTTTGTTATATAAAATTATTTTTTACTACTTTATATATCAATTTGTGTGTTGGTAGCGGCGTTTTGAAGTTGCTATTTACTTTTTTATTCTTGCATACATGCACTAGTACTGGATTTATTTTTCCTTATCAAAATTAAAACTTCTGTTTGCTCAAAAAATTGTGTATAAATTTTCGCAGTCGCTATTTCATTTATAAAATAATGAATATTTTGTCAAGATTTCTATATGAAACATAAGGCAAACAAAAATATCGATATTTAGTTTATAAAAAAAATACATTATATTCGTTTGTAATTTTAACTTTATGTATCGATATCAGATTACATACTGATGCATTTATTTAACTGTTATACGCCATTGGTATCAGGTTCTAGATCTTCAATAAAATGTAAAATATTAATATTAAAACGAGACTTTTAATTACATTAAAATGAAATTATAAACCTGTGTAAAGCATACATGTATAACATGCAATTATATTTATAACTTATTAATTAGATATCGAAATTCCAAACTCGTTTCAATAATTTAAAATTATGTTAAATAACTATTTCACTAGCCTAAAATTGAAGTTAAAATATATCATATCTTCTTTACAAAAATGTACATTTATCAATCAAATTGTTTTTAAAATAGGTGGGTCCCGTTTGCTTATGGCTTAATCAATATTAATTGTTTGATTGATTAATCTGTATTTGATACATAGTATCTCAAATCAGATTTTTTTTCCCCATCTATATTCAGCCTTTGAGAAAACATGTTAAAAAATAGTAAACGATGTTCTTACAAGGTTAAATCTATTGATCATAGCAATAAAAATATAGATATATATTTATCTACAAATTATGCATAGTACCGATATTTGTCAAAAAACAAAGTCTATTAAATCTTTGATCTATAGTAATGTATTTATCGTAAAAGAATGAAAAACATATGGGTCAAAGTTACACGACAGTTAAGATCAACACATGCAAATTAGCGATCAGTCAAAGGCATATTCCCAAAACAAAACAGCTGTAATGACGTTGAACTGACACTTTGTTGGAAACTGGGTTCAAATTATTAAAAGGATGTAAAAATCTCTCGTTAAAGTGATCTGTAAACACCCTGATTAAGGAAACGGTTTTCACACATTTTAGTAATAGAGGTCAAGAGGCAAATTCGACGTCACGTTCTATCCATCAAAATTGCTACCGAAATGCAAATGAGCTCGCGTCTATGACTTTTTGCTATCAGTTCACATAAAATCGCGTTCTTCTTGGCAAATAATTAATGAAAGTTCCCTCCGTGCAAATTATCTTCTAGAAAATAGCCATAGTTGTTTATTATAGGGGTGTGCATTAAATATTACATACACATTTCATCTCAATTTTTTTTTTTTTGCAAAACTTTGGAACATGTGACAATTTTTTAAAGTCCATCTGTATACAGTTTCATGAAAAAAAAAATGCTTTTCATAACTAACTTAATTTGGTAGCAAATTCGAGTTCTAAGGAATAAACACGAATTTTTTGAATCTGCTTAATTAAAGACTAAAAAGGCAATTTTCATGAATTTTGATCAATTTGCCAGGAACTGACATACGATTGCAATAAAATTCATTAAACCATATCAAATTTATATATGATAAAATGTTTAGTTTTATTTCTTTTTTCTTGCAGATGAAAATCTGTTACCTGCATGGTTCAAGAAAGGTAATCCACGATTATACTCAAACCCATATTTAAAATGGTGTATGTTTTATTCAACACCAATTTCTAAAGCATAAATGTGATATTATTACACAAAATAAAACAATTCTTTTAAAGGATTGCACTGAAGTTTGAATATAAAAAACTAAATATCCGTCAGCCATTTTTTTTTCTCGTAGAATTTGCTTTATCGATTGTACAGCAGGATTGACAGAATATTAATTTTGCACCGAAAAGACGAAATAGAAAGAGTTAATCTTTGCACATTAAACAGAAGAAAATTACGGTAAATAAAAAAAAACGACATTGCAATAAACTTAACTGATGATTTGAAATATTGTTTGCATGTTAAATTTTGCACTCATTCATCTTTCTTTTTTGTAACTGACTTTTTTTTCCAAATCGTGTAATTTGTTTTCTAAAAGAGAGTCTCTCCCCAATCCCCAGGCTTTTTCTTTAAATAAACATATAAATAGTATTTCAATCAGTAATATTGGATATTCAAATCACTTTAAATTGTTATTTTTTAAACGATTAATGTATCACATTATTTTGACTCCTCTAGGCGACTCTTCAAATATGGATGACAAACGTCGTTTGCCTTAACATGGTATTTCACTCGAACATATAAATGCCCAAATCGTCACCATTGTTTAGCAACAAAAACCTTATGTTTTATTAATAATATTTAATGTCAGATGAAACAATCTGTGCTCTTAAATGACATTTTAGCGTCATTGTACTTTAATCTTTTTTTTTTATCATGAGAAATCTTTAGTGGAATCATTGAGATTTATCCATTTCTTCAATACAATACTGATTATGAAGATAAACCCCCTCCAGCTTTTGATTTAAAATGTTAAAAGGGGTATAGAGGAGGCATGAATAACCTGTATACTACATATTTAATGCTTGCCCATCAATGCAATATTTGTAAATGGAAATGTTTCATTTTTAAAAGGCATTAACAGATTATTGTTTCTTTGGGGGCATTTTAAGCGACATTTTGAAACTCACGTCATTACGTTTTGACGTAAATCCATTCATATATTTATATCAATAGATATATAGCATTAGGTTTGGGAAAACATTAAAATCGTTACTGGTTTTTTCCCCTTCATTTTTAATTAAGGAATAAGGAATTACTCTGAATATCATTAAGTGATCAAATAAGGTCGGGCGTGATCAAATCTATCATAAAGCCCTCTTACATAAAACCCTTCGGGCTTTATGTACATATAATTTTCAGCAATTGTACGATTCAAGATTTAAAATAGTCATTGATAAAATGTATTGGACTATACATTACAAAATCGATTCGTAGTGTTATTACAGTCAGAGACACTAGAAAATGTAAATATACATGTAATAGTATATCGATTCAAAGTGTTACTTAATTATATATTCTATTAAGTGATGTTACGAATCAGATCGCAACATTGATTTTATTAGAAAACTCTACGAAAGGAAGACCTATAACTAACATGCACAATGATGTTGGCCATATATAGGGGAAAAAAAACACAACAATTAAACCACAGAGCTGCTCATTTTATTGAACATTTTCTAACCTGACTCTATAATTATTTTGCGCTAACATACTACTGCAATGACGGAGCTGGGAGGTGCCTTGTCATAACAGATTGAGCAATCGATAGCTTCTATTGTCTGATGCACATACCGCTAAAACCAATGCTGAATACTAGTATCCTGAAAAATAATATAAAAAATTGTAGGTTTTAACTAAAAGTGGTATACCTTATTTAGCCGCGTGATATTAATGTTGTAAAATGTAGTTCATATCAAAATATAGTTATAGTTTACTAAAAATTTTATAATTGTACAATATTCTGATAATAAAAAACCCTCAATTATATGAGAAGGTAATCTAAATCTAGTTGTTTTTCAAATTCATGACGCGCAGATCAGTGGCTGACACTTCAACCTTGTGAACTATGCTGTTAGACTTACATGTAAACATTTTGAAAAAAAAATGCATGTAAACATATAATATGGTTAATCAACAAAAAAAAGAGAGAGAGAGAGAGAGAGAGAGAGAGAAATTACATCACAATATGAAGGTGCCAATTTCCATTTATAACACATTTATACCCAACTCCATTTCGATAATATTTCGGTAAGTTATTGCATATGATATTTGGATATTGATACATGTATAAACTACATTTATTATGTCATGTAAAATTCTGAACTCATCTGGTGACAGTTGATAATAAAATTACAACATGATTGTTTTATTTATTTTGTAATTTTTTACAGTCATCCGGTGAATAACAATAAAACATCGGTATGTAATTATATATGATTGATATGGTTTATAATCATAAATAAACATTATGGAATCGTTTTCCTAAAAGACTTAAAATACTTATAACTGCTTCAACTACAATGCAAAATCTTACTACTGAAGTATTGACCCTAGTAGTATATAACTAATTCTAAAAATTAATTAAAGCATTTGTGTATAATGTAAGCAATGCTACTACAGAAAATGTTAGTTTTATTTCGTCGACAAAACATTCAGGAAAAAATAGTTTAAATATTTCTTCCCATATAAAGTCTATGTTCCAATGGTGAAGCATCCATCGAAAAATGATACATGGAGTATGTAATTACATTTAAAGCCATAGGGGGGGATGTTATATTAATGTGCATATTTAAAGTGCAACTGCAATCAAAAGATGTTGACCCAAACACATTATTCACAAGATTTAAAAACTTAAAGGAGTATGAATTAAATCAACTTAACATGCTTACACCATATTGCACATTTACCAAGCTTTATCTCCGCCATAAATCACAATTTCTATCTTTAAAATGAAACTTTACTAGTGTTGTAATATCATATTTCGCGTGAGAAATTTGATCTTGTTTAGGGAAAGCATCAGCCATCTCGATTTTATCTGTTCTTTTAATGTGGATATCTTGCAGCATTTTTGTAGTTTTTTTAAAAAATTCTCAACCTTTTCCTTATTTCTAATCTCTGAGCGAACTTCAATAAATTTTGCTGTATCATAGTTTTTCTTTTTTTTTCTATTTCATATTTGGTCTTTTTTTCAATCTTCATGTTATGGGATATTTTTTTATAGTTTGATATTTATTTGATACCTTAACACACAATACTCTTTATAACAAAACATCGGCATTGTCATTTTCTCGCTGAGACGGAGGGTGGTGGGAAAAGTTCCTAAACTGAAAAAAAAATATAATCCATCAAAGGTGCAGCACCATATCCTAGACTAATAAAACAATCATAATTCTTTAGAACTGCTTTCATAAAGCAAAAAATATCAAGTATAAAGTTTAAAACATCCTATTTGTGAAATAGTCATTAATCAATATCTCCGTAATCGTTTTGTGCATTGAAATGAAATGGTTATTCCGAACCTTACCTGTTTGTTTTAAGTACTTTAGTCAAGGTATGCCTTTCTTTTTTTCTTTTATCAAAGCCTCTTATTTTTCTCAGTTTATTGTTATCGAACAAACAAACATAAAAAAAACACACCAGCCGATAATTAATTATCAAACTAGCTGATGAATTCATTATTATCGTTAATGGGCCGCTATTTACGATTAATATTATTATATGGGTTATATTCTTTTGACATTTGATCTATAGAAACATTCAACTTAATGAATATTTATGGTTAAACGGCTTTACATAGTTCCAGCCGCCATTGTGTTGTTTTTTTATATTCTATCCCAAAGATGATTTCAATTATCTGCCTGTTCCCACACTCCTGATCAAGAGAAGTCTAATTAAATGCACTTCCTTTTTATTTCATTTTTAAATGATTGAAGTTGTAAAACAAAAACCAAGTGGAGACAATTTTTATTTCATAAATACTCTTTCATGCCATACTGCATGTTGTTTTAGAACAATTCATTGTTTTGTTGTAAAAAAAAAAAAAAATTAACAATCATTTGTTATTCATTGTTTTTATTATTTTGATATAGCGCGATGTATTAGATAATCAATAAATAACACATATGATTCCTTAGAGGAATTATTGACAAGAGTTTCTTTTTTTCCTATCATATAGTAATCAACATTTTTTTTACAACAAGTCTAATCATTTTTGTACTTGCTTGGTGTAACAAAAATACATGGAACGTTATCAAGCATCAAATGATAGTCATATTTTTTTGTCTCACCAAATTATCCTATCTTTTTATTTCTTTTTAAAGGACACAGTATATACAATGAGAGCGAGATCATTGAATTCAATGGACGAAGGATGAAGTTAACAGGTAAACTAAACAGCACATGTAGAAACAAAAACATTTATAGTTTGTGTGTTGCTAATTGGTTTTTGTTTGTTTGTTTTGTGAATTTTTGTGTGTGTGTTGGGGAGCAGGGGAGGGGAAGGGGGTTCTTTTTTCGATTGGTCACACAGTTTGGCTTAATATTTAATTATTTTAAGATTTGAACTTTTGACACCCTTGAAGTAAAAAATTACACGTGAAAAAGATTATGCGAAGGAAAATTTCGTTACCCTCTGCAAGTTAGAAAAATAAGATCGAAAGAAAGAAGAATGTTTCGATCGCCACCGCGCCACTTAATATAGTTCAATCTATCTCATAAAATAGGGTGAATTGCTGGGAAATTTAATTATGATTGTCAGTTTAAGCACGGAATTAGCACGGAGCTGTTTGCCTGTTTCATTACGGCAGAAGGAAACACAATATCCCAATTTTATTATTCCATTCATCACGGAAAATGGCAGGCCCCAGCGCTTCCCGATAGTCTTTTATATCAAAGCTCACAGATACGATGCTATTAAATACGCATGTAAAATCACTTTCAGCAAGATCTCCTTCGATTTAGATACTTTCTTAATTGATTTTTTGGCCATATCTTTGTTTCATTCCCTCTTTTTGTACAACATAATTGTTGCATCGATTTCATTGAGACGGGTCTATCGTGGGAACCGTGTTCTGAATCTTTCCAGAGTGACAAAATGGTGTCATTACGGAATCTCCAACTCTGAATGAATGAAATCTGTGTAAAAATAAACGTCGTACAAATGTAATTGATTGTAGTTGATACAATTATCTGAAAAATGTTAAACGTTTTACGTTTTGTTTTAGATTTAAAGTAGAAAAGGAGCTTCGCAGACTATATACGAAAAGCCTCGAAAGCGCACTTGCTGAACTGGTAAATAATTAATATATAATTAAAAGATTTTGTTTTGAAATCGACGATGGTCCTTAACAGAGGGAAAAACGTGTTGACGTAAACCCCACAATATTACACATGTAAATCTTCGACCAATTTAATACCTCTCAAAATACGCGATTTCATGAAATAGTACGCATTTGTCCCGAAGATACAGAAATTCAAAGACTTTGTGTCAGTTTAAGATCTTTTTAACATAGCAAAAGTGCATTCAAAATTACCATAGCACTTATAACTGTTGACTCACGCATGAATTCGCTAAATCTGGAGGATTACTCCCCTAGAAATGCACATTACTTGGAATATGTTGCTAACACGAAATTGCTAGTTTTCTATGCAAATAAGCTAGCTTTTGCAGTGCGCTTTGGACTTTCTTAGATAATGCCTGTACTGCTATGAGCAATGTAAATTGTCGAGAGTTTGACGTCACAACAGAGAAATCGCTTAGGATCAAACAGTCAAGCAGATAAACCTTTGTGTGACATCAGGATAAAGTTTTATTTGATTGGTTTTAAGAAATCGTGAAATGATGTTTAACCACGCCTGTGCAACAGAATCCCGTTTTAAGCATTCGGCTGAAAGACGTCATTTCAAAAAATCCTACACGAGTCAAGTTAAACACCTATTCAGCTGCAGAGCAACATGCATCTCACATATGTTCAACCAGTTTCAGACCTAGAAATCAAACGCCTGTAATAAAGTATTAACTTTGCACCTATGTTTAATGTGTGGTGTATTTTGTCTTTTTACTTACTTTTTACGTACAAAGGTTCCTCTCCCATACGTGACAACAAGGTATCAAACATAACATTCATGTATTATTTATTTACACTCTCATTTTGATATTGCTGGATATATCAGCTATTCAATAGAATGTTAAGTGAAGCAAAGGTTTTATTTTGTAGCTTAGCCGCAATACATCAGGTATTTCTTTTCATAATCGCATGTTTTATCTTTATAATTGTTACCTTTGTTTTAGCAGAACCAGCAGAAGGGTAGAGACATGTGGATATCCGAAAGAGGACAAACAATGAAGGAGTAGTTTTAAAAAAAAAGGCCACCAAGATCTAGAAACCTTCCAAGAAGTTACAGTAGTTATCAAGTACTGGAAAAATGTGCTTCGGAATGATCCGCTTTGAAACCATGTGCGGTAGAGTCAACACAAACGTTGTTTCTTCAAAACATGCATGACCTGGAAAATATCTTTAACCACAAAAAAGCGAAACAATAGGAAACACCGAAATTTCTCTTTGCTATGATGATTTTGTTACTGTGTTTGTGATGAAAACCAAATTAACCCCGGAAGAAACTTGTCGTGAAAGCTGATCAGGGAATATAGTATTAGTATGCAAAGTATCACACGGGAGCAGAAAGAAAAAAAGGCTTTGTTCAGATTGTCAATAACTGGCGATTTCCCACCGGCATCATTTGGTGGGCAAAGACGAGGGAACGCTATAGAAACCCATTACTAAAGTCGCTATCTTGTTTGGAGAAGAAAATATAACCTTGGTACCAAAAATCCGTGGCAAAAAAATGAATTGTCTTAACGTGATGTTGGATTGCTGAATAAAAAGAACATAGGATGTTAAAAGTGTGTTTGTTATGTAAAAACTTGGAGGGATTTTCTTGGTGAAATATTTTGCTCTTTGTGAAACAAGATTGTACCAATATTTTGAGTAGTTTTTTTTCAATATACTAGAGGCAATTTCTCTAAACGAAAGATAAATGTAAGATTAACCGAATAAATGAGATATATGATTGTTTGATATTATTGTATTTTACACGGATTGTTGTAATTTGATACTAAATCAGATTTATTAAGAGTTTGGTTTGCGAATCAAAGCTATCGTTAAAGGAGGCTGGGTGGACAACTAATTACACATCAGATTTAAACTTTTCATATGATACAATTGGTAATGAACTATTTTTTACTAAATAAAAATCCAAATATTTTAGCTTTGAAATTTTGAACATTTTCCCATATCTTTGTACGGAGCTCTTTGTTTAAAGGAGGTTAATATAGTCAGCAACTGACCAAGACTATCCAGCCCTCTTCACCTCCCTTGCAATTAAACCTATTTTACTAGTACATCTGCAAAACACCTATTATTTTTTTATTTGATTCCTATTATACGGCCACCATTGCTATCTAAAATAAGATCAAAACAAGCACGTAAACGAAAACACACAAAAAACATTTCGTGGGATCTGACATAATCCGAATTTAATTGGATATTACAAAGGAGTCAACGAATGAGACTACACTGTCAATTCAAACCGACATTGATAGCATCCACTTCCATTCTGCGCTTGGATTACCCATGATGCAAGGGAATCGTAACACAAGATACGCGGTGGAAAGTCTGATTAACCAGAAGATATTCTTTTGATGGAGCATTGTTTTGTTTCATTTTTATTCGTCGATATTTCCTTGAGGTATGAAGATGTTACATGACAGACGATCCGGTGAAGAGTCCCCAAGCAGCGTTGGTCTGTCAGAACTACCCTCTTGTGCTATTTCTTTTCTGTCAAAATGAATTGAAAAGATGCTAACATAACTGATATGCACATCTGTGAAGATGATCCTCCATCATCATCTGTATCTTTATGATGTTTGGGAAGTTTCCCCTCATCCAAATCCTATAATTGGCAAATGTTTATGGCTCACGTAATATTAAGCAATTTTGTAATAAACGTCGACTTGCATGTAAAAAAATAATAATTAAATATTTAAAAATATCCATCAGATAGTTGGATAATAAAGAGAATATTTAAGGAAACCTTATCGATATTCTTCAATTTCGAATTCGTTCTTAGAATTGCTATCAAGCACATGGAGATATATGACTGTTTGAAGATCAATATAGATTTAAAGGTACCGTTTGCTTTTTTATTATAAAAACAATAAAATTCGTGCGGTTGGCTTTATTTTCCCGTAACGGATTCACCCAACAACCAAAATCTAAAACTTGAGTAATCTTGACAAAACGTAAAACAATACAATAGCCATTCGTCTTCTAAGTCTATTCGTCAAAGCATATTAGGTCTCCTTTTCATCAAAATAAAACGGACCATTCCGAATCTTATTTTTCGTTTGATAATGAGTCAATTTATGGCTATGCTGTACAATTATATCTGACTAGTGAGATATTTCTCAATTGGTTTATAGAATGTCAAAAGCCATTTTCAAGTTCTTGGCGCACGAGTATTCCGTTAAGATAGATTTAGCGGCCATGATCATTAAGGAACCCACGGGGGCAAAATACTTAGCGCCTAATATGGCTAATCCACGCGGGGGATACGTGCTAATGTTTTGAACGACCAATTTCTCGGCAAAATTATTTCCAGACATGCTATGCTATTCATTTCCTCAATTATATCGATTATGGCAAAATGACCAAAGTGGAAGCTTGGTGCCTTAACGGGAGTTTCGTGGCATGAGGAAATTTCTTCATCATGTGGCCTAATCTTAGAAATCATTTACCCAAAAAATGGATTAAGGACCCTTCACACAAGCTTCCTAATGACTCAGATCGAGCAGGCCAAGAGGCTAAATTTCTAACAATTTGAACAATAAATATTTCTTCCGAGATGTGAAATTATTTATAACTAATTTATGGGACCTTTCTCTACATCAAAGGCTCTCTTTCAAGGTCTGCCTTGTTACGGAGAAATCAATTAATAATTAATCACATAAAATATCAATATCGGTTTAATCTTAAGTAATGTTTTCCTCTGATTCCTTTCTGTTCAGTCATAATTCATCAGTGTTTTAACTAGGAAGGGTGTCTAACATACACAATATAGCTTTACAGTTTGCTAGTCAAAGACGTGGTGCTAAAATATAAAACAAACAGAAAATTGACTTTGTGCTCAGCCATTGTAATCAGTTTTTTTAGGTAAACCTATTATTGTTTATCCATTATTAAATAATTAACCTGAATTGCATCTTTCTATACAGAAATACGTTTAAAAGTTGAACTAAGTGCAATTATATAAGATACATATACAGTGTAAATAGCTTATATTGAAATGAATCAAGATATATAGTACAGTGTATAAAGTAGCATTATGTGCTCTTACCTTAAATACTGATGAACCTGCTGCAACATTGATTTTTAAAAAAAACCCAATGGTTTGTGTGAAAAGCATAAACATGAAAATGTGAGTCTGCATACCTTTAAGTATATTATAAAAAAAGTGCTTATATTGAAATGAATCATGATATATTATAAAGTAGCATTAATGTCTGTCGCACACCTCACGATTACATTTACAAAGCACTGGCTCTTGCAACAATACACAATGCAACTTAAGGATAACAGAAAGAAGCGAACGATTTACTTGCTAACTAACACAGTTGTAACATTACTGGCAAAACGAATTGCTTCCGTAGGTCAAAGGTTAACCGTGATATATATGTAGCAGTCATGACTTTATTTCAATAAATTCTACAATTTATGATTTTAGGATATAATCGAAGATCGCATGTAGGTTTTGAATTGTGTTCCCTGTACTGATTGATATTTTTTAAAAAATAATTTTAATGTTGAATCCCTACGCATACTTTCTCAATTCGCCAGTTGGTAAAAGAAAGTCTGACGAACTTAAAGTTAGAGTGATATCAAACTTCAATTATTGCTCTGCATATCCTTAACATGTTTTTATGTTAGCATAAACTATATACAACTGTGATATAAATCAAACATACTTGGCTAGCTCAAGTTACATAAATGTTGCAGGAAAGGGGACCATATGCTTATCAAGGACGTGGGGGACGTATTGCAACCAACTTGTGCCTGCATGGTCAGCGGCATCTGGAGAAAATACAGTATACAGATCGTATACATTCTTGCATTATAATTAAATCAGATTAAGATAAGGTTTGAGAGATGGTTTGTTATACTATTTTGTTAAAATACATGTACATGTAGTATATTTTTCAACCTGAAAGTTGGGATGATAACACATGTATTTATGTATGACCAGCAAGGATTTGACTCTAGTTTTATTTTTTTCACTTGCAGACCTTCTCTGACAGTTATATGACTTTTAAAGCCATCTTAATTGCCAAGCTTGTGACGTCACATACTTGTTTCAAATCAACAAGAAATTTGCTAATAATCTTCCAATTATTAAAGCACTTTTATTTATTCCCTCTCAATCTCAAAAGCAGTTGGAAAACATCGGCTATTTCCGTGAAATAACCTACGGACTCTGAAATACTACAACTCAAAACGATATTAACGATAAAGATTTGCTCCATGTTCAAAATAGGGTGGTTACGTCCCTCCAAACACAATGAACCTTCTTACAATAAAGAACAATATAATGTCTAATGACTGAAAACACTTGATAGAATTATTACGGCGAATGTGTCATTTAATTTCTCCGAATCGTGACACTTTTAATACCAATCATAAATCATATTTTTGTGTGTCATTCTGAAACCAACACAAAGCACGTTTAATACATTCGTAGGATTACTAATAACAGGTTACCGTGTGACGCATTCGAACCACCCTCAATTTCTCTACAGAGGTCACAGAGTTATGACCACGATCTCCAGTAACGCAGGAAAAGAAATACATGCAGACTTAAGGGTGTTGTCCAAAACTGCATTTGGTATCAACAATGCAATGCAGTTCTTTTGTTACGTTAGCAAGTCGATCTGCACAAATAAAACTATAAAGAAATAATTTCTTTGTTTCCTGAATATGACTTGGTGACCCCCTCTGGGGTAGGCATATGTCTGACTCAGATTATATAAAATATTACAATGTCTAGTAGCTGATCATATTAGTTTTCCGCCAGTCTCAAGGATAACGTTTAATAAATTGTATGAATACCTGTATCAATTGCAGGGCATCAGAAGTACGTCTCTGCCTTGTTCCGCAAGCAATGTCTGTAAGCAAAGCGTTACGGTAAAGTCTTACAGAGTTTTCTATTCTTGGAATCTCGAAACTCTGCAATGATCCATGTACAGGGATTTTTTTTTCCGCTAACCAGGCTACGTGTATTGGAAACAGTAGTACTATATAGTGATTATAAGACCTGGTTAAGTTAAACAGTCTAAATGTATTTGAAAGAGCAGTACTAGTGACTATAGGAAATGGTTGTGTTTTGTGTTTTGATTCTATACTGTTAACGTATTATGTGTAGCTTGACTGTATGCTACTTGGCGATAATTTTAGTAAGTTGCGTTTTCATGTTTTAGCGGGTGTTGCCTTCTATCAAAAAGCTAAAGAGATTACAAAACCACTGTAAAACGATTACAGTATATTCTTTGAATATGTACTCCATTTATATGATCCAAAAAATGTTTTTGAGCCAATAAATACTGCAGTAAGGAGAAATGGGAAGGAGGCGTAAAGGGTCATGAATCAGCAACTTATTATAACAGTAACCTAGTTATAACAATTCCTAGTAACACATATGTATGCTATATCCACAAAAAAAAGTAAATCAATATTTCTGACAATCAATGATGGATCTGTCGAACTGAACACACCCTCGACAACCCTATAATGTATACCATGCGCAAATCATGTTTAAAACATAGGGAAGGTTATTCAATATGTGTCCATGGTATGCAGTCATATCATTCTGAGGTCACATTTTATTTTTTCAATATAGACGTCGTAAAGTGGATGCATTTTACTTTCAAGTATATAGTGTCATGTACTTGCGTGTTGCAAAATAAAATATGAATATGTCGTACTTAGGTTGTCATTTATAATTCATGTTAATGTAATCACAGAAAAAAAATATATACTTGGTGACACAACATTCTACATACGACTTATGACAAAATAAAGCTACATAAAAGCAGTGGATCACAAGCAATATATGTTACTTTTATTATACTTTCTTGTTAGATACTGAAATCTGATTGGTTTAGAAGCAGTTAATTGCTAGCGCTCTCGAGCGCTAGCAACTACGTTAGTCTTTTTTACTGTAATACGCATGCTCGACTTCACAGTATGGCATTCTGTAAATACTTCTGTTGATAGACTGTACCATGTGAATTTCGTCGTTTTATTATCTACATATGATCTTAAGTTTTGTTGTTCAACTTGTACATAAATGCCAAATAGTAACAGTAGCTAAGTTATTTCTAAAATTATAATAAATAGCTATCTTTTCTTAACTACCTTCCTGTGTCTTTCCGTTAAGCCCGGAAAACAACATCGGATATGTTTTCGGAGTTTGCCGGAAAAGCCCGAGAAGATACGATTGCTACAAAACAGTATACCATTGGTTCTACTGATCTCTTATTTTTTACCTCAAAATTGAAATTACAGTGAATACAGAATGAGTAAAGCACAGTTAATGAGTTATGCCAGTGCCGATGTGAAACCCACTCTAGATTAACCGTTCTGAATTGAGACCTCACCCCACCCCCAAAACAATTTCAGTGCACCACTGTGCCTCCTATTAATAATTTATCGATTCAGAAAATTAAACCATTGGTTTAGAAATCTACTTCTGTGTTTTATGATGGCCACAGCGCTAGCTCACCTATTATTTTAAAAGATAAACTTGTAATCCGTTCTATTACCCTCAGTGTTAGCAACACACTTCGCAATGGGTAACACAACGAAATGTTACATGCGCGTAAATTATGCGCGTACGGTTCGCCGTAGAATTCAAGTCATTCCTATAGAAAAGCAGTAAAGTTTTTTATAAAATTTAATTAATTATTTAGACATTCAGTATAATAAAATAAATATTGCCTGTTTGGGAGGGTAACAGTTGAAATTGACACCCCTCGAAAACCTGCTTCGCGTCAGTTGACAATGGATTTCTCGGGGTGTCAATTTCAACTGTTACCCTATTAATAAAATGTCAATTTCCTATGAATATCTGGAGTTTTGTTAAAAAAGTTTAAACATTTTCTCTAAGCCAACTTTTGGGAACAAATATAATACATGTAGTATCATATTGTTGTTAAACTAAAGGGTAAGAAGTTTATGCAACGTTTTACATGCACTGCATCATGTAAAACATATGTACGTTACTGACTTTTACCCCATTTGGCTTTAAACCTTCACGTATATTCCTGGAATTTATTTTGTCATGTATTGACAGATGCTGCATGAATTTACGATTCTTTTCGTAGAATCAGCAACAAATATAAATGATCTTCACTCTTATTGATTTTTTTTATTTATCAGGTGGGAGGAAATAAAAAAAAAGAAGAAAAACAATGGCTTTCTATGTGCATCAACTAACGAATTCTGATGAGTTAATGTCAACCAGACAGCAAAGTTAACGCATTGAATACTGATTTAAGCGACCCTGTGATTTACTTGAAATAGTTAGAATAGTCTCGGTCCTATTCGTAATTAACATCCAAATAGCATTTTGAACGGTCTAGACAAATCAATGTCGCTAAACTGTCTTGTAAAGGAGACGTTTTTAGCAACTCGTTTGTTAAAGTTAAAACACGTTCATTTAAATCTAATTGACAGTATGCATCCTGTAAAACTTGTTGTTGTCGTTTTTACAGTATTACCAAAGTCAGCATCTGTATACTGTTATTCCGGTAACTATAAGTACTGTATATGGCAAATTATTACTACATGTATATATTCAAGTACTGTAAATGTATTGCATTTGCCTGTGAATTCTATTTAGCCTTTTCTGGCGAAATGCAGCTTCTGTTAAATCAACATTGCTTAGGGTCAAACATATAATTTAATAATTAAAATATGTACATTCAGAAATGCGCCAAATCAGATCTACATTAACTTGTTGAAAAAAAATCCGCCAAATAAAGTACACGTACACGCTAAATATAATACATTTACAGTTTTCTCTTTTTTTCTATTTACAGCTGCATGTGATATCATTCAGAATTCTCAAAAAGTCAAGACTCTTGATTTCTTAGCCTGCAATGAGTTTTGCAGTCGTGAATAATTATATAATGCTGTATACAGGAAAATATTCGCTCCCTTTCGCCCTCGTTGTCAGCAGACGAATTCAAGACTGGGAGAATTCATATGTCTCAAACTATCTTTCGTTATTCACAACTTTGTCTGGGAAAATTCAAGACGGAGCGAAAATGTCTGCAAGAAAAAAAAGGGCGAAAATAACACGGGGCGAAAATAACCCTGTATACAGTAATTTATTCTACATGTACATATTTTTACATGCGTAAGGTGCACTCATTTGTCCCATCAGTCGACTTTAATCGCTCATTTGTTTTTGATTGTTTTATAAATACATGTATAATAAGTAGATAAGAATTGCCTTCAACGTGTACTAACCTGTTGTTATGTTAACTATGAATGCAACAATAATGATTTGTCATCTGTAGTAAATTAAAGTATCAGTTTCTCGTTCCATAGTTCTATGGACCACACAACTCTGAAATTCGTTTCCCCGTGCCACTAGTGAAGAAAAACTTGGGTCATTCTTTGCAGGATCAGACCAGAATGGTCTGCAATAATGATACTTGTAAAAAAAAAAGACAACATTCCTAAATGTATTAATAGTAAAAAATGAAGTTGAAAACCGTGTTTCCTAATAACAACATGGACCTTATACTTTATTCGCTGTTGTTCCGATTTTCGTGTCTTAAACTGTTTGTTACTAATGTCTATTGCAAAATGGAAATCATTTTTTAAATAGCATTGTTTATAACAAAAGTAATGCCAAAGGATGAACAATAAAGATTGTATGACGTTAGTTCCCAATCACGATGGTGTTTACAATTAATAATTTAAGAGACACAGTTTTTATAAGTGGCCACGAATGGAAAAAAAATCGAACTTATAATAATAAAATAAGAGAATAAATTTGTACCTTTAAAAGCTGGCCTTCAAGGAATAAAAAGGTTTGTGTTAAAAAAAAAACCAACGAACCCTTATCGGTCATTGAAATGTTATCAGCGACAATGACCAACAGTAAGCATGTAACGAACCATGTAACGAACATCTTTTCTTCATAGTTTTCCATATAAGAGGGCTCGATGGTTGTGGCCATTTTTAAACTGTATTTATCTCTTTTAGAAGAAGAGCTCGTACTATGTGATAAAAAAACAATTTAAAAATACCCAAATTTGAAAGGTAAAATATATGAATTTTTTCTATACTAAATAATAGTTCATAGCAAAACAAACGATATCTTAAAATGTTAGGCAGATATGATGGTTAATTTGTTGACACCCAGCCTCCTTAATGATACAGTATGCCTTGCTGTCTATAGAAAGTCTGCAGTCTAATCTTATCAGCTTTTCCCCCCATGAATTTGGCTTCCTGCAACTTCATAAGTACATGTTTACATATGTCCGTTAATTGTGTGTATCTATGCCTGCATGTCTGTCATTAGTTTTAGTACAGATCTAGATCAAACAATTGTAATTATATGTACAATTAGACTCTTTATACTACAACATCTAATAAGGAAATGTTTCATTTGCAAATAAAAATTGATTTTATAACCTATATGACATAGTAAATATGCATGTAAATATTTGTTAATTGTTTTCTCTGAATCCCAAAATATTGTTTGTAAATCAGCAATTAATTTGGCTTTTGAGTTTCAAGAACAATTTTCAAGAATGATTTATGTTTTTAATATGTTTAACTTAATTCGCAAAAAGTTTTATTCAGAATATATTATTTAAATGTTTAAATAATATTATCGTAGTTTCCAAAGAATAAAACTATGGGAAAAAAAAACATTTTTGCATCGCATTTACTGTTACATGCATAATAAGTACATGTAACTTAAGGCAGACTATTTTTAAATTGATCATTCCAGACTTGCCTCCTTGTTAGGGTTTGTTAGCAAAATGAACGTAAAAAGTCGGTACAAAAACGAACTGAAAAAATCATTGATGGTCATTTAACCTAGCACTGATAAATTGATGCACTAAATGATGCAGACCAAGTATCTCAACCCCACAATCAAGTAAATCAAATAGGAGGAAATTTCAGCCATTGATCAAACTTTATCGCTTTGTTTGGAGACCCTTTTGATTTATGGTCACTTTGATACCGCAAAGCAAATTTTCGCGGAAAGAGGTTGAAAATTATACGAAACGGAAGTGAACACACAAGCACAGGGGGATTATCATTGGTCCTTTTTACGAGTAACAGGGGACTTAAATAAATTGCTAGGACTAGACCAAGGCTTTGCCGGATCATGGGTTTACAGTTGTGCTTGTTGCATTTATTGAACCCTAAGAAGCCGCTTGATAGATGGCGGTAGGCTACGAGGAATTACTACGTCAAAGGAAAATGAATATAGATGGGGTCCGCATTATAGCTTGATTACGCGAATCATGAAGGTTGCAGATGACCAGCAAGTCGCCGTGATTAATGGCGACCCCCTTCCGGTAATTCTTAAGCATTGTGGGTAATTGTTAGGAAGTGCGCTCTTTAATACAATAGAATGTTGTCTACGTAAGTCAACGAAACTATTCCTTTCAATAAAACATCGTCTATTAAAATATTTTTTTTCATAAAAAAAAAGTTCTGTCGTATCAAGCATTGTCTAACATAGAGTTTTTGTTGTCTGAATTCTTTCGTCGACAGATCAAGACATAAAACTGGGAAAACAGTTTTGAAATATGGAAAAAGTACAAACATTTACATCAAGTTAGACATCTTTCCAATCATCCATGTCAATCATTCGCAACAAAAATTCCAAAACCTACTTCATTGCCTCTAGATCGGCATTTCCTATCCACCTGTTATTTTCAAACACTGAAGAAATAAAAGCAATTAATCGTTCAAATGATGTTTTCAGATTACTTGTCAGACTGCTTTTATGCTTTTTTTTATCATCTTTTGAAATTAATTGGGCGGTATTGTATAACAATATAGAACTCTTGTCACAAAAGAGACCTCTCTTAATTGTCATTTGTTTAAGGGTTTTCCAGACGGATATCTTTTAACGGGATACCAATAACTTGTGTTTTCCAGTTTGAATTTACAAATTACAAAGTATATTGTCAAATGCAGTATTATTTAAAAAAAAAATAGGCATTGTAAAGTTCCGATTTTAATCATAATCCATTGATAGGCTTCAATTGTTAGAAAACAGGGTGAATTGTTTCCCTGCAAAATGTCTTATGTGTCTGTTGAACCAGTGAAAGAGCTACAACTCAAAAGCGCTGCTCGATTGGCATGAAGAAAGATTATTGGACATTGAAAATAACAGAATTTGTGAAGAAGGGAAATACAATCAATTATTTCATTATTATATATTTAGATTTTTTCACACTGTCATTACATGTAACAAAGTCACGTCTGCATGTTTGCTAATTTCATGTGATTTAATGATTAGTTTTTAAAACATTCACAGTAAGAGACCAAGATAGCGAACAAAGAAAGATAACTGCTGTCGCTTGATCTTGGGAGTTGACGCGCCCTCAAAATCAGCATTTCATATCACTCCATTCCCGTAACGTCACTCTATTTGAGATGCTTCAAATGTTATGGCCACCACTGTGATCTATTTCAAAATATAATACATGTATACAATGGTGCTAAGAAAACATACTTTTTTGCATTAATTAATCTTAAACAAAATAGATTTCTAAATACCAAATACACACGGGTAGAATACAAAACTTGGTATGCCAATACATACATGTATACGTATAACATAGGCGGGGGGGGGGGGGGCTGGGCACTTTTTAAAAAAAAGTTACATAATCAAAATCAGAACCTTTTTCTTTTTTTTTTTTGCTTGTCAAGAATTTTTTGAATAGTCTAGCCCCCCCCCCCCCCACACTTTCAATTTGCTTCCGACGCCACTATATAACTAACATAATTATACATGTTTTATGTACTTTGGTCCCATGTTCAATATTTTAGGTATTTAATTTTATGGAATGAAATATTATATCTTGCAGAATAATGCCGTAATTGTAGCCATTATCGTTCAGTGTCATGTGTTAATTACATACATTGTAGACGTATAAAATTTTATATATAGGTATTCGTCAAAAGTAAAATCTACAGATACTGCATATGTTGTTTTTTTTTTATCACAAAAGCTACCTATGTGGTATGAAAAAAATGTAAG
Organism: Magallana ariakensis; assembly: GCA_020458035.1. Taxonomy (NCBI): domain Eukaryota; kingdom Metazoa; phylum Mollusca; class Bivalvia; order Ostreida; family Ostreidae; genus Magallana; species Magallana ariakensis. Next base: position 54,488,184 of record CM035812.1, on the reverse strand, counting down.
TTTCATTAATGACCATGTAACAATTAAGTTTATGTTCAAAACTAGAAGTTAATGAATTCACAAGTCAATATGAGTTATTCTTTTCTTTTCTTTACGTTACTGAAACTTGTTTAATTTGTATAAAAAAAAACCTCAGTTAAATAAAACAGGAAAATCTCTTGTCATATTATGTCGTTATATAATTTCCACTGTGTATGTACAGTTATCCTACCTCCCCCTTCCTTTGCCTCAGGTTTATAAAAGTTAGATTTTTCATGCTTTAAATATTTAAACAATAAATTTGATTCATGCGGGATTTGAAGGTATATTTACATTCACTTTCTTTCCTCTATTAATTTACATTAATTGATTTAAGTGATATTTACACATAACACAGCAGACCCAATCACCGAATCTTGTGCGTGGGAAAACAGAATTCCTTCAATATTTCTCAAAGAACATACCCGACTCTCCTCGCAACTTCAACTGAACCGGATCACCATCGACCTGATAATATACTTACGCTGATATACATTTCATTAATGTAAATATTTGTTAGCAGTTAAATGAATTCAATTATTAATTTTATTATAATACCAAACTTTATATTCATAAATAATAACAGAATGAAAAATGAAATTGTGCATTTAGAATTTAAAGCGTTGTGCACTATTTTGTAAGCATAATTCGGCTGTTCCAATGGCTCTTCCGTTAATTGCGCACTACTCATAGAAAGAAAATAAAACAGAGATTTTGAAAAATAAGTCATAATTGCGGAAAGGGAATAACAGTGAAATAACGTAAATATAAACATTGAATCATTATTTTTTGAAAGATGTGGTCTCATAACTGCAGCGGTGTGTGCATACAAATTGGATAACGCGCGCTAGCGTGATTAAATACATGTAGCTCATCGGAGAAAAAAAAATCATAATCCGCGTTAGCGGCTTTTGTTAATTTTTCTGCAATGATCACTACCCTCATAATCCACATGAATCATTATGTTGACATTACATATACACCCTAACTTTTAACAAATTAATGAATTGATCGTTAGGATTTATTATTAATGCATATTAGAACGTTAGATAAAAGAAATAGCCAATTCGTCTTATATGGGAATTTGTGTCTGACATCCCCATGATTATTTTGTGCAGTCCGTGATTTTTTCTTAGGTTGCTGAAGGTTTCGACGGATTGATAAACTGGTTGGAACTGAATCGTGTAGATTTCAGTCCTGTCAGTTTCTGTAAAACTATAAATCAAAATCAATTTCCATAAGGAATAGAAAGAATATCATACTTAGTAAATGTAAATATATCCTAGTAATTCTTCTATGGATGGCTAGGACGAATGTGTCTTCGCACGTGGGTATAGATGTAGGTATCATGGCGATTTGTCGGGCTTTTGATGCAAATTCAATAACTTACACGTATACACTGTCATGTAATTAATGAATATATGTATGCATCTCAATCTGATTAAAATCATATCCTCAATCCGCTCCTTGTTTTTCTATTGTCGCTACACGAGGATCGTGTAGGGACAATAGAAAAACAAGGAGAGACCTCCTCGTGTAATGAAAATAGAAAAACAAGGAGCGGATCGAGGATCTCATTTTAATCAGATTGTCATGCATCTATAATATATAAAGCATCATACATGTACATGAAATGGTCATCAATATGTCATGGGCAACCTGTAATTGAACTTCGATAAATGCATGGAGCAAAAGGGACTTTCGAAATATTGGTCGGACAATATTCCCCCTGGATATAACAGAATTCTGTCATTTGTATCTATATTGACATGAAAATAATAAGAGGTCCATTAACCCAATGTGTACATTGACTCCAAAAAAGTTGGATTCAATGTATACATATATAAATATATATAGCTTCAGTTTAGCTTTGAACCGACTTGATTAATTTTGGCCTGCAGTTTCCTTGAAAACAAAAAGGTTTCATCAATTTCCAATTTCCAGCATAGCAGCCTTTGGATATTTGAAGGGATAAAGATGGCTACAATTGACCCTTTGTGAATTGCATTTACTTGTCACGATTATTCTACAATTCAAGCTTGAAATAACATGAACATTTCCAATAATGACCTTAAGCTGAGATTCGCTGCTGAAAGCAAGCTCCTGGTTGCAAGCAAATCTCCGCTTAATTATATTACAGTGATACGAACGCACATTTTGGGCATAAAAACTATGCTTAAAAAATTCAATGTAGATGGACTACTTTCGTTATAGCGTTACATGTAGCTTTCCGCTGCAAATCGAACATGTATTTTTAGGAGGGTCCATTGCGTAAAGAGTTGCCTTGATATACATTAGCTTCGATGCTTTGGTTTAATTAAGGAATAAGGAATCTCTCCTTGAGTATTATGAGGTGATCAAATACGGTTGGGGTGATCAAATCAAATCTGATATAATTGATCACGTTCGACAGTATTTGATCACCTCACAATATTAAGGAAATGATTCCTTTTTCTTTTACTTATATTTATATAATTTAAGCAAATGTACGATTAAATATAAGAAAAACTAACTAATGAAAATTCATTGGACAATACATTATAAAATCGATTTGTAGTGTTATCACAGACAAAGACACTGGAAAATGTATATATTTCTGAATATTGACTGAACAGACGTCTAAATAAATCGCAGTGGAAATTAAAATAAACAACTTCTGCATGTGCTATTGTGGCAGTGTAATTTTATGGATGACATGTTACAAGAAAATGTGTGGTCTTGTAATTGAGTATACTCTCTGGCTCAATACTTTGATTTGGTTGTACTTCTAAATAAGTATTTGTTTATTATAGTGACATTGTGCATATATGACATTTGTAATACAAAGTATATGTCAAATAATCGTAATTTGCGCCCGGCCCCTTAGACATATAAGTCACTTTATACAATTGTAACTTTATACATGCATGGTTTCAAATATATTAATTTCTGGACATTGATAAATTATATTTCTGATATACATGTACAATATTTGAAGACATTTACTTTTGAATATTTTTTTTCTTGAGTTGGTGAACAGAGTTTATAAATCTAGCAGTTTGTAATAAGTCATCGTTGATCAATGAAACAAGTAAATATTGACTTCTATCAAATTCTTCGAAATTAAACATGTAGAAATATTTCTGTCTCAGATTTTTATTCAAAGCGCAACATAAAAGAAACTAGCTGTTTTTCATCTTCAATACACTGTTCTGAATTAAGGAATAAGGAACAATTCTTTGAGTATGATGAGGTGATAATTTCGGTCGGGGCGTGATCAAATCCAATAAAGCCCGAAGGGCTTTATGATAGATTTGATCACGCCCCGACCGAAATTATAACCTCATAATATTACTTATATTTATATAATTTTAAGCCATCGTACGATTAAATATTTAAATATAGATAAGCAAACCCCGCCTCAATTTGGCGTCATTTGAAGTTATGGGTTATACACGGGTTGATCCAAAAGTAATGTCACACTATGCACCGCGTTTCACACAGGCGCTGTATTGTATAAAATGATACATCAAAGTTTTCCTTATCAAAATAATTTGAAGTAAAAATTTTTTAACAGGATATTTATGTTTATAGCATGATATATACGTGACATCGCCGCGTCATGAATTGATGTCTTTTGAAAGGTTTGTATTTATGAATAAATTGCATGCTTCAAAATTTGAAAAAGCCCCAAACAACACAATACTTTGAAACAGATATATCATAGATTTTTTCTAACTGTTTAAAAAAAATAGATAACGTTAACGTCCATTTCGGATATCTACGCGATGCCTTTTGTCTCTAGATCAAGGAATAAAAAAACTGGACATGGCATTTGTTGCTTCGACGGATAGGTATAATTAGAAAATGTTCTGGAATTGATATATCAATCTAAAATTGAGAGCAAGTGACCAGGGTACCCTTTATGTTGTTCCAATATCTAATAAAAGCTTATGTCATGTTAATAAATATATTAGAGAGACAGAAGATATATACGCTCTGAAGGAAAGTTAAAGCTTAGGTTAGGTTAGGTTCTTACGTCATGATCTGTATTATAATGCTACGTTCATGACTTCGACAAAATGAACGCACATTAAATAATATCCAATATACGACCCCATCGATTACAAAAAGAGTAATTAGTTACTTTATGAAAAAAATGATAAAATGTAAAAATAGAGCATCGTAGCACATGTTTATAGAGTACTAAATTACGAAATTTTTCCAGAACGCCAAAGATCTAGAAATGAAGCCGCTAGCGTGCGGCGACTATCCTTACCTCATGCTCTACAAAATATATTAACTTCAGAAATATTTATCAAAATGCATAAAAATTTTCAGATCTGAATCGAAATAGGTAGATATCTCAAAGCACAAGTTTTTGTCACTTTACGCGGATTTGTTACGATTTTATCGCATCTGTGACATTAGTTTTGGATCAACCCTCGTATAGTACAAAATCGATACGTAGTGTTATCACAGGCAAATACACTGGGAAATGTAAATGTACAAAGACGATCACATATTCGTTCATTAAATCGTCCAGTTTCAATACCAATCGGTAGAGTTCCACATCTGAATTGGGCAAAAGTTGATCTCTAATGCTTTGATAATTTAGATTCAATATAGGGTTCAAACTTGTAATTAGTTTTAAAGGTAAATGGTCTTAGTTTTGGGGTACGCAGGTACTCCTTCATTCCATATGTTCTGTGTATATTTGTAAAGCTTCCCTTCAATTTCTTTAATATCTAATGATAAGTGGGTAATAAACATTATTAAGCTTTTCACAAATATTCTCGGTTTGTGTGCTCCACGTTCCACGGATATTGTAATCCCGGTAGAATGCCTGTTTGGTAAGTCGGTCCTCGTCCATCATCATCAGACGAATCCACGTGCGGAACATATTCATCCAACTTCACCGTGCAGAGCCAAAAGAGGAGTAAATTTATGTTATCCTAAAAATGTCTCTAAATGCACGATTCTGGACGCCATCCACACATGAAAAACTATGTATATCCCCAAACTCCAGAACAGTAATCAAAGTCAGGTACAACACCGGTATCAAATAATGACTCGAATGTTTTGAATCCAATATCCTTTTACTGGTGTACTTCGAATCTTAGGACATCTCTATGCATTAGAGGTCGCGTCATCTACCTACTTTAACTTTCGCTACACCTCACATTTGATCATGTTTTGGTTATTCTTAGAAATTGGTATATTGCTTTTGTCTATTGTATTGAAATCAACAAGTCGATTTACGTACTGGAAAAGGGGGTCTAAACCCTACATTTAATAAGTATGGCATTATTAACTATACTATTTTGAAGTATAGATCCGGCTGTTTTGTTTTTTTAAACTGTTTTAATACCCTTATTATAGCAAATTGTGTTACTAAATCAATGTTTATAATGAGAATGATTTTTTTTAAAATTTAAAGTAAGAGAGTAATAAAGGAGGACAAAACGTTGCATTAACCACCAACGATTCCCGGATCTCAGTATTGTAATTATCTAAAATATTGTTTTCCCTTTTCTGTGTATCATTCTACTAGATTGCATTGATTACTTACTTAAGACTTTGCTGTACATTTAATAAAGTTGCATACCTTTGACAAGAATGGTTGGTTAAGCGCAGACATACTTACAGACATTCTTATAGTAGCCTTTTTCGTCTGTGTGTAACGGACATTTCGAGGAATCAGCATACATTAATTCAGTTTATTTTTGGTGATAACTAAGGTAGAAATAAGCATGCAGGTATTTTAGAAATTTAACTGAGTTTTAATTTCATTCATAGAATTACAAGCAATCGTACGCGTTAATCGAATGCCAATGAATAATATTTTTGGCATTCACCTTTAATTTGCATGTCTTTCAAAAGTGGTTTCTTGTTGGAATTAAAACAGCTTCCCTGTTTGGAATACAAGACCTTGTACGAAATAAGAAATCGCCATTTCTCATCATTTTAATTAACATTTTTTGTATTTAAATACTCGTGTTTTATACACGTGATTATTATTTTGTAAAGTAATTTTGTGTTAAGTGACACAGTCTGAATTAATTCTAGGAAAAGATGGGAGTGGGGGAGTCAACACCTGCAATGGACATGCAGCAACTGCTAACTTTTTGTGGTTTTTTTTTTTTTGTAAACTCGTATATTATTTAAAGAATCTGAGTCTGCACTCTATAACACCGAATGTATTAAGAAAACTTTGAAATTGGGTTGTGAATAATAATTCAAAGTTTAGTTATCTGTAACCAAACGGACAACATGATATTAGCAAGATAAATAATCGGTATACGTCATTTGGCACAGACCTATAACAGTATATAATCATTCGTGACGTATTTTAACACGCCCATTTTAGGCCAAGTTGCACATATCGTTATATTGAACCATACAATGGAATTTGATTTGTAATTTTATCACGAAAATGTAATAGTTTCAATAATTTTTTTTCTTTAAATTAAATGTCTTCACAGAAGTTTCTCTTGTTTTTTCAAAGTCATTAAATCTGTAAATAAGCCCGACCGATACTTGAGAACTGCATTCCTATGTTTCTTTGTCTTGTAAGCACCGTTTATAAAAATGGCAAGATCATCACCATAATTATACCTGAACCGATAAAGCATCATCAAATAATTATTGATATTTTAGCTGCATGGTCAGATTACTGTCTGAATGACATATGATCTATTATACAAATGGTCGATACTTTATCTTGTTTCCAAAACATCCTGTTTGATCGAGTAACGATTTAAAAAATAATACCCGATTCATAGTGATACGGAAATTTTAAACAACCGGATCTGAGATAAAGATATTCAAATATCACAACACAACGGGATTTAGTACAAGTTCTAAAGTCCCCGCGTTGTATTAAGCTGAATAGTAAATGCAACTGCATTTACAATTGTAGCATTTTTTTTCGTCAAAAGTATCAGATGGACCGTATACCACAACAACTTTGATATTTTACGTGATATTAATCAATAATTTAATTCTGGTTGTAACGGGGCATTTGACTGGATAGAAAAATTTAGTTAAATTTGTATAACCTGGTTAACACGTCACACGACACGTCACAATGCACCATCGTCAAAAACGTATTGATCCGCTTGACGTTACGTTTACGTGATATTAATCAATGTCCTACAGCCCCTCGGCAAGTCAGTAAGTTTAGAACTATCCCCACGAATATGAGTACTAGAACAAGTAAAAAAAACTTTAGTAAATAAAGTAAGTAAGTAAGTAAAGTGAGCAAAGTAAGTAAAGGAAGTTAATAAAGTAAGTAAAGTAAGCTAGTAAGAAAGAAAAGTGAGAATGTAAGTAAACTAGTAAGTAAGTAAGTAAGTAAGTAAGTAACTAAATAAGTAAGTAAGTAAGTTAATGGTTTATTATGATAATCAATCGATATTGGTTAAAGTAAAAAGTTACAAATATTATACACATGTATTCAATCTACACAGCGTATTACACATTGTTTGTACAAAAGATTACCTGAGTAATTGGGATGAATGTTTACAGTTTAGCATTTTAAGATTAAAAAAATAATATAAATCTTAATCATGAAGTGTACGATATTACTTTCATTTGATACTCATTAGTGCGGATTTATAACCATTTGGGCTATTATATCCCATTTTGGCGATTAGTCCCATGCAACCTGGCAAACCCTTGGCTAGGGAAGATGCATACAAGAGTATTAACCTCCTCCACATCAAAGATGCGGTTGAAACTTATCACATTTGCCATTTTTCTGATTGGTTGATCTTTTTACAGCACTGATATTTATTTTTCAATCAATATTATTTCTAGATCGAAAACTTATCAAATCAGAATAACATTGGCGTTTTCCCAAATTCTGCCTCGGATCACTTGAAAAATATGTAATATTTCCCTTTTTAAGTACTTATGATATAGTATGGCACATGAACACATTATGTATAAATGCCAGTTCCGTTTATTAAAAACGTTAAATAAATTAATATTACCCTTTTTTTTTATAAATTTAAGTACATGTACGGGTTGATTAATAAAAACGCTATCATAGTTTTAAAAAAAGATGATGTGTGTCATATAAAATAACTAAACTGTATCGTGATTCTATTGAAAAATTGATGGGCAAAACTATTATTTGCGAAAAAAGGGTTTTAGATAATTTTATAATACAAAGTAGGTTTAGTCCCTGAATTTCATTCAATCATTTATACTTCTTTTCATTCATGTGAGGATTATTTTAAACATACATGTACACTGATACATACATTGTATATTTACACACAACACATATAATTATAAGCAAAGGATAACTATCTACATATTCACATACAAAAAAAAGTCATCTTAATTTAAAAAAAAAAGGGTGGGTCCATCGGTACGAACGAACACAAGTTATGCGGCAAACATTTGGTTAGGTTGAGCTTTGAGGGTCCAATTATAGCGTGCATGCAGATCTTTTATCTGGCAAACATGTGAAGTAGTTAATTCCTGTAGAAGGAAGAAAAATATAATTATCATCATTTGTCATAGCACACAGGTCTGCAGAGAGGTGTACCTCGAAAGAGTTGGTGATCTGATCCCTGGACCAATATGTACGTACATTTGTAAGTCACCGGTCGACGGGCAAGAACAGATATGTTGAAAAATGTCAAGGAACACGGTGTTGCATAGTCTGCAGGTAAAGGGAGTCTGTTACAGAAGAGAAGCTATATAAGCTTGCATATAAATATACAAAGAGAGATTTTGATTGATTTAGACGGAACGGACCAGATGAAACATATGGGTTTTGGTTTTGGATAATAGATTGGAAACGGTAAAAGTCATTGTCATTTATCATTCTGATGTTGCGGTTTGTTTGGTGTAGCTTTTTAATAGATACAACTAACAGATCTCACTGTCTTTTTCCAAGCCTGTTTCGATGGAAATGAGTATTCCTGATCGAGTCCCGTTTGTACGTTTTCAGTAAGATTGTAAGTGGACAAACATTGATGACATCCGGAATGAATCCTCGCTGTTTATTGGAAAAGTTCTCCAGGAATGAAAATAAGCGTGTTGAGAAGATCCTCTTTGAAAGAGACTGGTGATCCATGAGACAGATTCGTCCTAGAAATAACAGTTTGCGGATATCTATTTCCGATGTATAGAAAGTTGAAAACACTTTCACAAATATCGGATCTTGTTTTTGTCGGATTTTTGCAAACAAAATGTTGAAAAACATTTTTAAAAAGGCGTTGGTAATCGTTGGTAGATATGTCCTTTCTGACATACATTAGTTTTCAAATAATATCTGCAATATGACTACTTTAAAGCAGTCATATTGCAGATATTATTTGAAAATAATATATGTCAGAAAGACAGATAGATTGTTCCATAGCCGGGTCACAACCGTAGAGGACTGCAGGAGGCTGCATGGGTGGTCAACAAATTATATAACCATCAGATCTGCCTATGAATTTTAATATATGATATGTATAGTTATAAAACATTATCAAGTAAAGAAAAAATCCATATATATTACCTTTTAAATTTGAGTTTTTTCCTATATTCTGATTTACAGCTCCTCAATACACTCTGAAAATGGTCACTACCATATATCGAGCCCTCTTAATCAGTTAATGTAGACTTTGATATGAATTTTCACTTATGAATATGGGCATAGATTTTAAAAGTGTTGCCGTTTCAGACAAGAAGTCAAACACTCTATACTAAAAGTTAATCCAGTCTTGTATATGAAAATTCTAGTATTATATGCTAATGATAAACGATACCATGCAAGTCAGGGAGAGGAGCGGATCAGAAACTCGCGATTTGGGAGGAAAGGAGAGGATTAAATATATACCCATTAACTTGGGATGATGTTATATGTGATATTGTCGTACTAAACTTATTTTATCTGACATATTAACTTCGCAATGCTTTCGGAAACTCCAGAATAATCGATAAAAAGTCGAATTTCTCACAATCCGGATCATCATCGGAAGTATTCTTGCTTTTAGTCCTTACTTATGAAAAATGGCGCTGACGAGCAACGTCCGGTCGATAAAAAGAAAATAAGAAATTTACACAGCGTGTGACTAATTGGATCGTTGTCATGTGTTGAGTCATATTATTTTCAATACAAGTTTACTATTTCTGTAATTATTTTCATCGCTTCAATCCTCAGGACAACAGAAACCTATTGAAAAGTAAGTATGAAAAGTCCCAAGTTTTGGTCATGATGTTGGGTTGTGTACACAATGTAAGTTATCAGTGGCCTTGGCATTCTCATTTGATGTTGTTTATTGGAGAAACAGAGTTTATTGAACCGATCCTTATTTATTTGTTTATGCTCTCTGTGTTCTCGAACTAGTCGGAAAGGGCATGTCAACATTGTCCAAAAAAATGTATTTAATGCAAAAAGTAACCATATGTATACCGAAATGAGTTTTTGAGGTTTTTTACATTTTATTTTTTTTTAAAGTAGGAATTCAAAATGTTCAAAATTTTGGTTTGATTTTCAAGAGCCCTGTTTCACACATCTGAACAGTGAAAATTTTGTTCAATAAATGGAATTGTAACATTTTTTTTTGTGATATTGATCTATCTTGATTAATTTTTTTAGATTACTGTCTGCATGAGGGTATTGATATATATTACATTTTTCGTCTCATATAGTCACCTAGTAATATTAAAAATCATTATGGTTTATAGATTAACAGGGTATAATGTCCTGTTTGGGATTTAATAGCCTAAATGGGATATAAAGAAGGTACAGTTTCCTTCAATATTTGCCCTAAAATTCAAAAGTTGTTTAAATCTCATAAATATACACATATGCCATATTGAACATGTATGTAAAGTACCAAGTTATACACTTTTGTTTTTTTTTTTAAAATAATTATGACTTCAACATTTTGGCATATTTTTAAGATTTGGTAAAAAATGATGAATAGTGGCACATTTTCTCATTGTTTTCTGAAGAGGAATATCTGTCCGCAGCCTTCGCCCACAACGAAATTCATATATTTTATGTGATATCACATGATAAAGTTACTGTGTGAGTTTCATCGTGGGGGACAGCTGCAGACATATCTTTCTATTCAAAAAACTACTAAGGAACTGGTGTCTTCTGCTCATTTTTATGAAAATTACAGGAAAATGCACTGTGACGTCACACTTAACCTTGTGAAAGTCTAATCTGGTAACTATTAATAGATTCTTAATTTATGTATATTCTTGTGTATATAAACGTTACATTTTGGAATTGGCAATCTGATTAAAATCAGCCGTTCTGATACGCCACCGCTCTCGAACATCTGAAACAAGCCGCTTAGAGGTCACGTCCAAACGACCCGACAATCTAAATATTTAAATATCAGGTTGTGACCTTTTTGACCAATGAGAATCCCCGTCTCTTAAAGACTATCGGGTGAAGTAACAACAATGTAAATATAACCGCACAGATTTGTGGGAAATGATCTGCTGGCAGAGTTTTGCTAGCCACAATTTGAATGGCTTATCGAAAGGTCGTTTGGACATGACCTCTAAGCGGCTTGTTCGAGAGCGGTAGCGTATCAGAACGGCTGATTTTAATCAGATTGTGGAATTGAGGTCCCGTTGTCAGACCCAATTCAATCAGTGAAACACATTAACAATCTGAACAAAATCTGACATATTTTATGAATTTAAGGGTCATCGTGAAATATTCTGGTTATGACCCACACAACATAGAGGGCTGACCAGTTTGTTCTCCATTGAATCTTTAAATGCAAAATAATAATGCATCATTGGCTGATATTATTTTTTGGTTGAAAGAAGGATTTCATTTCCTATTCTCTCATATATAAAAAAAGTTAGTTCTTGTTGCATGAATAACGTAAATCTTGAATTTTGATACAGTGTACATTATTAATTATCTAAATTTATGTTTTTTAAAATGCTTTTTGAATTGAAAATTTTGTAAATCAACGAACTCGCTTTTTATTTAAATTTAGATAATCTATTCATCATGTAATCTACCATATTTTCTAAATAAATGGGGAATGCTTATATTAATGATATTTCAGTATATTTACATTCCATATATATTTTGCATGTAAAGCTACTGCAGATATAGCACCATAACACAGACAGGGTACGAAAAGGTTAAATCACGAGTTTTAATTGTGACGTCATAAACGTCGAACGCTGATAAATATAACGTCACAAGCGAAAATCAAAGATCACGCTTGTGGCTGTTACTGTGGCTCTTCCATTAATTTGAACTTACCCATAGGATAATGCAGTAATTTTGAGGTATAATTCACATTTGCATACAAGGCAAGAAGGTAAAAAAATGTAAATATAAGCATTAAATCCTTATTTTTTGAAAGATATAGTCTCATAACTGCAACGGTGTGTGCAAACAAATTTTCATAATGCGCTAACGCGCGTTATTCAATTTGTATGCACACACCGTTGCAGTTATGAGACTATATCTTTCAAAAAAATAAGGATTCAATACTTAAATGACCACTGAATCAAGATCTCATTTGGACATGCATGCATGTTTTACATGCAATTACACTAGTAAATTCTAACATGTCTAAAGGTTATGTAGTACATATTCCACATCAGACTTCTGACTTAAAAAAAAGGATTTGATTTATTTTCTGTGTTATCTCTATTTAGTTTCATTATATATAGGTGCAATTGCACCAACCGATATACATTGAACCACCTAATTACTTCTAATTCTCTTTGCCAAAAGGAAAGAAAATTATTCTTAAGTGTAAAAATTATGTACATTAAAGCTATTACTTGTGCAATATTAAATCATCCTAGCAAATATTGCTGTGAGTTTAGTGAATCTAAACCTATACACTTTTATATGTATGTAAATTAATGCGTACAATGGTGTAGATTATGTAAGCAGGAAAAGGATTTTAATTGTAGCCCATAAACAAGGGCTTCAACTAATTGAATTTGAATGATATAACTTTTCATTATAACTATAGAAATCATTAAAATTATGCTTGCATGCTTTTACTCTTTTTTGAGTAGTAAAGGTAATTTTTGTATTGAATATATCAATTCTTTCACTAGCTCAGGAATGAATAAGAAGACACATTTTAAAATAGAAATTTTATTTATCATGCTAACTTATACTTAGTTTTTGTCAATGGATTGATGTTAATATGTTTAACAGTTGAATTTGGTACATGTATTTTCTATTGAAGCTTTTAGAAGTGAGTGTTTAAGTCCCAAAGTCCCAATCATTGTTTCTATATATATTTTTAAAAGTCTTCATTATTGAAATCTGTTGCTATCTAAGAAATTTTGTTGACTCCATCAAGTTTGAGATAACAAAGCTTGACTATCGGGTTTCTCTGCAAATTTTTCATGTTTTTATTAATCCGATTTTAAGATAAAGATTAATATACTTTATATCTCTAAAATAGGTAGTCTAAGTAAGTCTGAAAAGACGGAAAGATTAATACATGTATTGAAATTTTTGTAGCTACTGTAGATGAAATTTCCGAGTCATCATTGCCTGAAATGAATTGTCATCTACTTTAAATAATGATTGTCACACATGTATATAGATTCAACAATCCCTTTGTAATGCCAATTCAATTATTTTTAAATTAATTTTCTCTATAAAAAAGAAAAAAAATACTTGTATATCTTTAACACCTCAAACTTGATATCTTAAAGCAGTATTACATGTCTATTTTGTTTTAAGTCAAGCACAATTACTTGAAAGAAATTTTCTTCTCCTGCACACTATAAGATCATTTATCGGTATAGATGTTAGCAAAGGCCTATAAATAGATTGTCAGTATCGATTAACCCTGTTTGTATAGCTTTTCCATAGATACATTTAAATATTTGACAGCAGCGACAAATTGCAGGTAATGTATGGCCATATGGACAAGTTTTTAACCATTTAAAATTGTGTTTGTGGACTTATCTTTAAAAGTGAAATTGAGGATCCATCTGTCCGATTGTATATACAGTTTGTGTGTGTTGTTTGCAAAGTATGACATGGTATTGATTTTATAAGATCAGGAAGAGTAATTTGTGCACGAGTAAATATTGATATCATAATTTGAAGAAAAAAAGGGAGGGATAATGCTGAAGGCATGACAAGGGTTTTATTGGCTATTTAAGGAATAATTCTTCTTAATAAAACTGGGTTAAATAAGGAAGGAAATAAAAGAAAGAAATCAAAACCAGAACGCTTAATTGTATTTCTGTGGAGTTTTAAGTTACGTACTACAATTTGCAATATACGTGTTCATTTTTTAACTACGGAGAAAAACCCAAATTTATTTCCAGAATGTAAAAATTTAAACAGAAATTTAATAGTACACCAATGCATTATGGTAAATAATTCTTTTTAGGATATGTATTATGTTTCATCTTTAAGAAATACGAAACACATCAATGCATGTACATTAAATACACAAGGTTTCTTTATTAAGTACATTTGTACTCCTTCATGCATGTAGAAAAAAGCTACATGCAGGTACACTGTGCTTTGAGTGCATGTTGATAAAGATATCTCTTTTAGATTTTTATGCATGCATGTTCAACATGTTCAAGTTATCTCTTTCAGATGTGTATGCATGTTCAACATTTTTCTGTGATAAGTGCAAATATTGAACCCCCCCCCCCAAAAAAAAAAAAAAAAGAGAGAGAAAAAAGGAAAATAATTATGGTAAAGTACTTGTACAATGTACATATAGATATAGCCACTAAAAGTTCTCGCATTATTTTCCAGATGTCAGATAGTATGCAATTGTTTGTAATGAACTTAAATTAACACCTCTAATTACATGTAACTGTCTTCGCAAAAAAAGAAAAATCATCACAGGACATTTGGACAGACAGTTTAAAGTATTTCACAGGACCAAACAAATTTTCACCGGTCCAAAATTCAGAAAGAAAATATAAAATTTAAAACCCAACCAAAACAAACCTCGGACAAACGGACCGATTTTACCGGTTAGTACATCGGACGAATTAGATTTTCACCTGTTTTGTCCGACGGTCCGGTGCTTTTAGGATAGACTGATGTAAGTCACAAAATTTTGTTGCTAAATAACTTAAGTTTCCTCCATAATCTTTTAGAATGCTTTTTCTCAAAGAGGAGTTGTGATTTGTGTGTAACATATACCATTCCGTGCTAAGCCTTGTGGATAAAATTTCAGTGTATTTGACTTGATTGTGTGAACACATTTATTCACTTAACTCGCCTTTTCATCATGTCAGGTACAAAAGAGATCATCAATAATTAGTTTCCCATTTATTCTCTCTTTATTTATTTATTTTATGAGACATTAAGGTGTTGCAGACTAGGAGTTTCCATTGGTGCATAACCATGCATTCCATTCAATATGTATATACAGTTGAACTTCGATATCTAGAACACTGATATCTCGAATACAATAGATATGTCAAAGTGATTTGTAAGTCCCGGCCAACCACTTATGATTTAAGTATTTTACTCTCGATATCTTGAATACTCAGATATCTCGAGGTTTTTAAACAGTCCTATCTAGTTTGAAATAACGAAGTTTGACTGTATTTATACATAGAATATTTTTTTATTTCCCACTGTTTATTGTGTAAAACACACCTATTTAATTAAATGGTTATTTTTTTTATTCCAGAATGGCAGTCACACCCACAGGAAAAGGAAGATCATACCAGTATGATTCACAAGGTATAAAATGCTGTTTGTATTTGGCCAAATTAATTTTTTTTTAAAAGGATACCTTTGTTTCATAGAATCCAATAGACCCAGTTTAATTCTGCCAATATTTTTGTTTTACCAAATGGTTTTTCCAAATTTTTGGTTTGAGTTTAGATATAACTTTTTTTATTTAATTCAAATCAATGTATATCTAAATCTACATCTGTTGATGTTTAATTGCTAGGATTTGTTTATAAATAGTTTCTAGATGGTTTTGGGGTGTTATCGTTTCAAATCTTCGTTGTACCAGAAAAAAAATATTTACCCATTTTTCCTACCAAATTTCAAAATTAGAGGGCTGGATTAGGGAATACAATAAATATTTTTAAAGGTGGCTTAGTCCATGTTGATAACCAGACTTGAAGTAATATATAATTCTTTTTATAAATATAGCATTAGCTCTGTGTGCACATGCGTGTCCCTTTGAATAATGATTGGATTTTTGGATTTTAAACAATTAATACAATCTTTGCAATCTTGAATTACATGTAGTTCCTTTTGTTGATATATATGATAAACAATAAACTTAATATAGGTTTTTATGATAATTTCTTTTTAGTTTGATCTTTAATCTTTATATCTTACATCATCATGACTCTAAAGGCATTTAACTCGTAAAATTAGGAATTATACTGGCATGCTTTTAGTTCTAGGGGTGCTGCACTAAATCTTCTGTATCAGAGTTGAGAATTGATTGTGGAATTATAATCGTGAAAAAAAAAATTTTAAAGAAAGGAAACAATTGATAATGCAATTGATTTTTTGATTGAACTTTTCCAAACTGCTTTTAAAATTGCCAGATGCACATATATAATTCATAAACAGTCAACAGAAAGGATATAAAGATAAATACTGAATAAAGCATGTTTGGGAGCGATGGATTGTAGTCATTAGGCACAATGATTTTGTACAAAAAAGAATAGTTTACATTAAAAGCTATATTGTTAATGTTATATGGGATTGAAAATTTTATGATATAGCTTATACTATGGTAATTCATTAACCCGAAGGCATGCAGCCATATTGAATTGTACATTCGGGGCTTTGATGTTCTCACTGCACCAAATCATCTCACGTTTTTCTGTCTGTTTCTCCATCTATTCAATTGTAAACATATTGTGATTCGTTTATTGGAGAATATTTGAATAATTATTCAGGTGATATATGATACACAGAAGAATTTTTTGTCCTTATTTTGATCAGGACCTTTATAAGTTTTATACTTCCTCATTTATCATGTTTATCATGTTTATTGATAGTTGTGTAATGTTACTATTGAGTTTATTAAATGTTCATAAATTGACTTTAGTTTCGGTCAACTGGAATGGATATTTCATCTTAATAAGAAAATAGATTTTGATATCTATTTCATTTTATTATTTTATTCCTTATATATGACATAATAATCCATCTCTGTAAATTTAATGCATGTGTATTATATAATCATGATAATGTATAATCAAATATTATTATGTGTATAATATACATGTAGATGTTTCATCTCTGTGAATCACTGTAATGTTGAAGCAGATTGAACTATAATATGTAGCCAAGAACAAATTGATAACATAGTTTTCCCCATGAGAAAACAATTGCTAATTAAGGAGGAATATTGTTTTGGTCCTTCTTAGCTTCTCATGCTTCCTTCTAAATTTTAACGAAACAAGATGGAGACTTCCTACTTTCATGTAGTGACCTCAAAGGTCAAGGTTCAAAGTGAATGCCATGTTAAGTTCAAGGTTACTAATAAATAATGAATATATTGCACATTTTGTTGCATGTATTGGTTACAGGTATATATTGTTTATTCAATTTGGCCATGCTCAAAGGCAATCTTGTGTGTATAAAGAAATCAAATCAATAGTTGAAACTCTTCATAAGATGCAGCAAGCTTTAAAACTAGTTACTGCAACGCCACATTATCTTAAGAATTAGATTTTGCTTGCATTATATATGGTACGAGAATGAGAATGAATGTCACATCTATAATGAAGTAATTCTTAAACAGGCATAGAAAGACACTGCAGCAATCAATAACAGTGAATAACAGCAGTGAATTTATTATAATCGAGTCTTTCATTTTTGTTTTGTACATACATAGGAAGCTTTGATTGGGAAGAATACCTCAAAGAAAACGATGCAATACCAGCACCCCAGTCATGTTTCAAACAGGTATGTATCGACATGAAATAAAACTTGCGATGATTTTTAATTTTTTTTTTCCCTTTGAGTGCAGATCATATTCAACAAGGATGAGTAATTTTTTAATTTATTATTTATTTATTTGTGAATGATTTATGTCTGCAAATTTGCAGTTATGTATAAGAAATGAAACTATATGATGAAAATGGGTGCTCTATTGATTAGTGGATAATATTTCATCCATCGATCTGCTTAATTGTCATAAAAATGGATTTCTACTGCTCTTATTCAGGGTGTGTATAAAGTATACAATATTTAAATTCTGTATGTACATGATGTACAATTCCCCCCTCCCCCCCCCCCCCCCAAGAAAAAAAAATAAAAAAAGGGAAAAACATTTTTTTTTAAACAAAATTTTTATGTTAAACATGTTAAATGATAGATAATTTAATAAATGCTGTAGCTTAGGCCTCCTAGTTATGACATAACATTACACTAAAAGATTGATGTATGAAAAACAAATGAACTGTTTGCAAAAAATGATAATTCTAAACCTTCAGGACAATTTACTTATTACAGTAATATAATCTCTAGTAAATATGATCAGAAGTGGTATTATAAAGAGAAGTATCATTGTTTAGTCAGTGGAGCCACCGGTCAACGAGTTCAAACTCCACCAGAAGATCGAGGCAGTGGACCCTCGCAACTTGACCTCAATTTGTGTGGCGACGGTGGTGGGGATGATTGGTCCACGTATCCGTCTGAGACTAGATGGAAGTGACAACACCAATGATTTCTGGAGGCTGGTGGACTCCTCCGATCTCCATCCAGTCGGTTACTGTGAAAAGACAGGAAAACTGCTACAGCCTCCATTGGGTTTGTGTCGTATATCATTCATATTAAATTAAAGTTTTAGTTTTGCAAAATTCGCTGGGTTTGATATTGATAGAATTTCTTGATGTATGTATTTATGATGAGAGCAATTTGGTGCAGTTTTAATGCTACTAGTATAACATAATCAAACTAAGATGGCTTTTGAACATGCTGAATATTAAAACAGAATGTTGGTCTTATCTTTAAATGTTTTTTTTTTTTTTATGAACTTCAGTTTCAATAATAGTATGTCAATATGCCCTAAATTTTAGGAAATGGTCATATTTTATTTTGGAGAACATGATAAAGAGATAAAAATTCAACTCCACATGTATTGTTTACTCATTTGTCAAGGCTCCTGTTATCAGTTTTGAAGGGTCTTCCGCCTATTGATTTTTTTACAATCTGCAAGTCATACATGTAAACTTATGTCTCTGACAACCGGTAATGCTTGACATCAATACAGTGAAGATAGCAATCATTTTTTATGATAAGATAAAATCAGCAATTGGTATAAGCAAGAAAAAAAAAACCCAATTGATCAGAGATTGGCATACTTCATTTCCAATACACATGTACAACATGTTTTAACAAAGTTCTTAATCATCTGAGCTTTTGTAGAAATCATGTGTACTTCGGTACATGTATTTCATATATTTTCCTTAACAGAAATCAACGCTACATTCTCTGCTCTTCAGGCATTAGTTAACAGATCTTTCATTTGAGTTTTGCTTTAGCACTAGAAATTAGCAATGAACTACTGTATACAGGGTTATTTTTGCCCCGTGTAATTTTTCGTCCTTCTACACTTGAAAAAAGGTTCTTTCTGTCTTTAATTCGCCCAAGACAGTTGTGTTTTAAGAGAGATAATTTGAGACATTGGGATTCGCCCAATCTTAAAGTTAAATTCACCCGCTGACAACGAGGGCGAAAGGGGCGAAAATAAAATGGGGGCGAATATTTTCCTGTATACAGTATCTGCCCTTTTCTGATTTTCAGGCTTCTGTAAGAACCCCACACTATGGCCATCCTTCCTACAGAAGACCCTCACGGGGGCAGAGAGGGCCCCGGAAAACTGTTTCAAGAAGGAACCCTCCAACCCCAAAACCAACGAGTTCAAGGTGGGGATGAAGCTGGAGGCGGTGGACAGGAAGAACCCCCAACTGATCTGTCCTGCCACCATAGGGGCGGTGAAGGGGGAGGAGGTTCATGTCACTTTTGATGGGTGGAGGGGGGCGTTCGATTACTGGACCAAAAGGGACTCCAGGGACCTGTTTCCTGTAGGATGGTGTGCACTGAGTGGCCACCCCCTCCAACCCCCAGGTCAGAAAGGTCAGTCTGCAGACATGACTTGGTTATTGATAACCCAATAAATGTGGGATTTAGCAATGTTTTATTGTTAATTTAAATTTGTATTAATTTTCTTTAAATATTCTACTTTGATTATCAATCCACAGATTTATGCATATACAGGTAACTCTCGATGGCTCGAACTTCGATCGCTCGAAGTTCTTGATCGCTCGAAGTGAGTCTAGGGTCCCGATTTTTTTCCCTATATAACTAAGCAAATTTACTCTTGATTTCTCGAACTCTTGATCTCTCGAAACCCTTGATCCCTCGAAGTCAAACTGCTGTCCCGTTATTCATAATCTATAGTTTTTTACTCTCGATACCTCGAAGTGGCTGTGTATGTACCCAAGCGTTACCTAATTAACACCTACTTGGTCATTCAAATGACTCCAGGGGTTAGACGCGGTACCGGTCTCACGGGGTGTTTATTCATGCGACACTTGTCCTGCCAGGTGATAATTGTTTGATGATTGACCATATCGATACCTAATCTATAAGTAACACCGACCGTTTTACGATAATTTGGAGACGCAGTGAAAATGAGAAATTAATTAAGACTAAAAGATAATTTTTAGCCATGGTCAAAATTTTAGAATTATAAAACTGTAGAAATTATGCTTATCAGCATCATTGGCATTATAATGATTATTGCTGAACAAGTTCTTACAGCTGGTGAAGGACCGGTACAGTGGGACAATGGGTGATCATGGTGATACTCATTCATCTAATTTACGACATGTCGTCTTGCAGTCAAGTAGTACTGAGTAATCTGATCATAATATGATACATAAAATAAATAATTACTGCGTATCACAAATTTATTCAATATTTGTTTCTATTTAGTTTTTAAAATATCCAGGTCTGTATATTTAACTAAAAAAAAAACGTTGTTTAAGCACGTGCGCAAGGTTAGCACTAAATAATTGGCTTAATCATAACATCCGGTAAGACTAATTTTAAAACCCGTCGGTCAACCTGGAAAATTCCGAACTCTTGAAAACTCGAACTCTTGATACCTCGAAGTTTTTCCTTGGTCCCATGAACTTCGAGCTATCGAGAGTTACCTGTAAAATTTTAGCTATTTTTTTTCTGTCAAGTTATTTGCAGCTGGGCTTGCATGGGTAGGAAGATAAATTTTCCTCCCAACTTCTCTCCTAGCTTTTCTTTGTCAAGAAAAGCTTCGAAAATTTTGTAATGTTTTAACAGGTACAGCCCAAGTGAAGAGCAAGTCCCGGGAACCCTCAGTATCACAGTCCGCTCACTCTCCAGGAAACCAGAGCAACGCTTCCAAGTCATCTTCCACATCCTCCTCCGGCCCCACTAGTCCTAATCTCCCCCACGACCGGTCCGTGTCGCCCCTCCAGGCGGAGTCCCCCGCCATCACGGTCACTGAACCAGATACCAGCTCCTCCACCACAGCCACTGACAAAGGTAGGTGGAGAAAGTTCATCAGGAAAGATTGGACATGGTGAATTTTTTGAGAAAGTGTTTTTTTATTTTGTTCCCTAGCATTTCAGATAGATTTTCCAGAGATCTTGTCTTTGATAGGCATTTGTGAAGAATAAAATTGATTACAGTTAGACTTTCAGAACTTTCTAATCTGTCCTTTACAGTTATATATTACAGTCAATACTATCTTAAATCTTTTGTCTTATTTATGCATCAGCTTTTCATTGTTTGTAGCCATGTGTTGTAGTTTGTGTAGTATTTTTCATTGACTAAATTCATTAACAAACTCGTTTTTGCCTTTCTATTTAGTTACGATCTATGTGAACCACAACTGCAGCTGCGGAATCCTACTCAATCCTAAGAAGATAGAACAGCTTCCAAATCAGTTTGGACCAGGTCCCTATCAGAAGATCTTAAGGGAGGTAATCCAGTCCTGCGTGGATTGTGCCAAGCACGAGAAACAGGTGTATAACTTCATCCAAGATGGCAATGGGAAGATCGTCATTACAGGTACGTGCCTGTCCTGAAATTTAGATTATCCTGTGTAGATCTTGAACTTAACATAATAGCAAATAACCAGTGACGTCAAAAGATAAGTTGTACATACTGTAAAACACACTTATGTCCAGGGACAAACGATTTTGATTTGTTGAAAACCTTGTATGTTATGTATGATACAGTTAAACTTCGTTATCTGGAAATAGATGGGGCTGTTAAAAAATTTCAGATATCCGAGTATTCGACATATCGAGGGTAAAATACTTAAAAAATAAGTGGTTGGGACTTGCAAATAGCTTCGACATATACATTGTATTCGAGATATCCGTGTTTGAGATATCGAAGTTCAACTGTACATGTAAGTTAACAGATTTTAAGATTAAAGGGGAAATGCTGTTGGCTTGAATTCATTATAAGTGTGTTCATTGTAACCATGCTTTACCGTATGACATAAACATATTCTATAGAATTGAAAAAGAGCCGTGAAATATAAAGTCTCCTTTTATAATTTGTGTTTCAGCAAACCAGGGCAACAAGACCCACACGAAGCGTCTGCCGCCCATAGACAAGGTGTCGGACGTGTGGCGGTTCCTGGAGAAGTCCCTGGAGGAGCTGGGCTGCTGCGAGAACCTGTTTGCCAGTCAGCCATTACACGGCTACTGTGCTCAGTGCAAAAAGGAGAAGAAGACAGGTAGTGATTTTAAGAGTAAGTGGGTCTGTTTTGGCATGCTTTCTATATACCGTAAAGTATCGTGTATAATACGCACTTGTGTATAATACGCACCCCCCAAAGTTGACCAAAAACTGACGAAAAAACAGCAGGTCCTATGTATAATACGCACCCAAAAAATGGCGCAATCAACGGCCCCCCTTTCCCCCAAAACTATTGATGTTTCATGATAATTTTATATTCCATACGCAATTTCTTTAATCTTTAATTTTGTGATCGGAACATAGCTCAGACGATGAAAATCGACGGCCGCCATTTTTCCAAATAACTATCGATGTTTAATGATAATTTTTTAACCCAAGCGCAGTTATTTTTATTTCGTGGTCGGAACATGGCCCAAGTGATATTGGAGTCAAAGTTCTTACAATTTCATTTTTAAAAACGATAGGTATCAAATGGGGCCTATCATTTGACACTTCGTACAGAAAGAGTTTCTTATACAAGAGCGGAGAAGTTGAAGATCATCATATGCAGAGAAGAACGGCAACCGAGCTTAGTGCTTAAAAGTAATAATGTTTGCAGATATAAACCAAAACAACATCAAGAGAAATGATTTAATTGATTATTTATAGTCAAACTGTTTGATTGTTGTGAAATAAACATTGTGAAGAAACGTATGTATGTCGTATATCGTCATTATCAAGTCGTACCAATGATCGATGTATTTTTAGCAGTGTCTATGTAAAGCAATAACGTTTAACTGCATAACTGGACATTAGGTAATCAAGTTAAATAAAATCATAATTATTGCTAATCTACATGCACTTGAAAACACCCTGTGAAGTCCGACACGAGACAGGTGCATGCTTCTGACATCGGAAATTGTTAAACAAACATTGACCACGCGCCGAGTCAACAGGTGGCTGCTTACGTAATGGCGAATACACTGGCGATATTTAAACTTGTTCATATTGTTTGATGCAAGGAATAGTTTTGAGAGAGGACAGAGACATAAATAATTTTGTTACTTATGTTTCTGGAGAGGATAAATATTTCAATACATGGAAAAAAACTAAGAATAAGGTATTTCTGACGCAGTAAATTTAGTATACACTCATACAACTTGCACAACACACTATATCGGCTGTCACTACTCCCGTGGTATCAAGAATCACAGCTTGATAAAAATGGGGTAAAATTTTGGTCCTATGTACAATACGCACCCCCCACTTTTGATCAAATTTTGGCTGAAAAAAAGTGTGTGTTATACACGC
The DNA here is from genome assembly GCA_020458035.1 of Magallana ariakensis. Lineage (NCBI taxonomy): Eukaryota > Metazoa > Mollusca > Bivalvia > Ostreida > Ostreidae > Magallana > Magallana ariakensis. The sequence goes on along the minus strand of CM035812.1, from coordinate 54,464,207 downwards.
GACTTTACGGGTAAGATATATGGGGTTCTCGGAAGATGCGTGTATTACATATACAACAGGAAATGTTATGTTCAGGAATGGGTGAGCTGTTACAAATACAATATGTTACAATTGTTAAAAATCACCAAGTGCTGTAGATTAGCAGATTTTGTATTACGGAAATATAAGATTATTAAAATCATACAGAGTGGTATTTTTTTTAAAATTATCTTTTCAAAAAGGTATCCATTTAAAGACTTTCCTTGCACTTTTAACTGGACTGTTTGTCCTTATTTCAAACATGTATGGTTCATGATGCTCGAGGAAAATTTTTTAACAACAGACAATTCATTCAGAACAAGGACAATTCAAGTGTACCTTGCTGTGTACATCACTAGAATAGACCAGTGTCATGTAATACAGTTACGGTACATGTAAACCTTATATTATTTATACATTGTCCATCTCTGTCATTGTAGAGCCCCTAGAAACGGAGGAGTATGAGAATAGAACCTCCATCAACAGAGCGCTGAAGCGGAGGTGGTCGACAGACTCCCTAGAGAACCAGTCCCAGAAAGCGGTGGCCGCCGCTCAGCAGAAGATCCGGAGGTACTCCGCCTATGACTCGGCTGAAGGTGTGGATATATTTTCTTGTTGCTTCCCCCACCCACCCCCCCAAAAAAATATTGTAGATGTATTATACTTATATGCTTTCTTTGTGTCATCAAACTACAATTGATTTTCATTAAAAAAAAGTGTAATTGTTGAAAGCTTCCAGAAGAATTGTGGAGTGAAAGTTTCACTTGTATATCAGTTTAATATATTCCAAGTCAATGGTTGAAGGGAATCAAGTGCATGTGTTTCAGTTTTGAACACAATTGAAATTCAGCATCTATGTGTATATTGTACATTTTGCACTAAAAATGTGGTGCTTTCTATTTTATAGCGAGTTCCACAACAGACAATAGACCCCCTCGTAAACTGTCCGCGGACCCCAATGATTGGACGATTGATGATGTGGTCCAATACATCTCTGAAGTTGATTCCAGTCTTGCCACGCATTCAGAGGCATTTAGAAAACATGTAAGCAAATCATGAAAGGTGTCATGTTTATATTCTAAATGATTCACAATGGGCAATGTTCTAACACAATTATGATGAAACTTGGTTTGAAGGTTACAAATGATAAATGATTTAAAGTTTTTTTTACCTAAGAATACAAGTATGTTTAGTGGAACTATTGATCATTAGCATTTTGTTGAGTAATTTTATTACAGAACATGTCTTTCGAATCTTTTTAAAGGAAATTGATGGTGGAGCTTTCATGTTGCTGAACAGCGACATGATGATGAAGTACTTAGGACTAAAACTAGGACCTGTCCTGAAACTCAGCAACATCATCGAGAAGCTGAAGGGCAAGAAAAGTTCCCACTAGTTAGTCCACAGCTCCGGGCAAATCAGTCGTCAGGGGCACCAGTCCAAATCTGGAGAACCAGTCCACCAGAAGATGTTCTATAAATCAGTGACCAGTGTCTGTGTAGTAGACAATACCATTGTCTTGTCCTTGTTATTCATTATGTGGTGCATTGCTTGTGGCAGACTCTTACACTTGTGTGTATGATATTTGTGATATCTGCCATAGTTTTGTGAAGAACTTGAAGAAAGGAAGTTTTGTCTGTGGTTATCGTTGTGTTGGAACATCTTGGAACAAAATTTTGAAAAATAATACATGAAGTGGGTATATATCTTTAATACCTATGAATATACATGTAAGTAGTACTATCCATGATAATTGTGTACCTACATATGTACTAAAAGTATCATTTCACTGGATTAAAATTCCCTGCAAACCCGAAAAACTTTTAACAAATTGTGAAAGTTGGTCCTCATGTACTGTAATTTAAATGTTAAACAATATGGTGCAGTATAAAGGCAATTAAATGAGTCTATTTTTTGCATGAAACATGTTATAATTACTGGTTATGATTAATAATTACCATGCATATCATTATCCATGCATTTGCAATGATAAGATTTGCTGTAGACAAATTTTGAAAAAGAAAAAAAAGGTTATGCTTGACATTGAACTAGGACAATTGATGTTATTGAAATAAAAATTCTTGAGGGCTTTATAGGAATTCCAAAAGACAAATTTCCATTGTCTTGCATTTTAGGGTAATAATGTATTGTTTTGTTGAAAAATAGCGATTCTTAAATTAATGAAGTTAATCCGTTACTGTCTATGCATATTTGCTATATTGAACAATCGTGTTAACAAATCTTTTTTTTTTTAAATGGAAAAAAAAAAGATTGCTTCAATTTTGGTGCCATTTTCCCTGATCAATCATTTTTTCACCTTCCATCATCATTTTCATCTTATCGTCACTGAAAGTGAAATCATATATTGTTATTGTTATTTCTTTACAATGGTGAGCAATCTTGTTTGTTGAATTTCTCGTTACAATTTTGAAATTGTTTTCTTGAGGCTTGTTAAAATTTATCGTTAGATCTAAAATGTACCGGTACAAAAATGTGTCTTGGGTACTATGAATTGATCAATTCTTTTTTTTTTCTAAAGAAAAAATTATACTTTTTTTTTTTTTCGTTGTACATTTCTAATTTCATTTATAGATGTGACAAATGGAGTAAATATTGATGAATGCTGTACCTTTTCCATCTAAACTTAAGAAAATTATCTTTTTTATGCATGCAAACACAATTTATAGGCTTAATCTTGACATATGAAAAATGAGCAATGGGGGCTTTTTTGGGAATTATTTTTTGCTTTGGAATTTCAACATCATTGTCCAGTTTTGTGTGATTTTATACATGCCTATAGATTTTTTTCATGTTATTGTATTTTAGGGGATTTCAATCTTCAGTATTGTATTTAATATACACATATATATATATTTTTGTTCATTGTCTTGTAATCGTACCAATTGTTTACACATTTTGCTTAAAAAAAAATGACCTTAGTTCTACCAAGTGGAACTTTTTCTCCCCTTACTGTGTTTAATATATGTAATTGTCATTATCACTTATGTAATATGTCCACCGCTGAAACTTTCCTTATAAGTCAGTGGAAGATTGCAATGTTTATTAAGTTAAAACTTAAGTTACCTCTTGCCCCTGTTTATATTTATTGCTATTTAATTATGTGATTTATGTATATTTCTGATACGTTTATTCGTTTCCTTTGCAGATTAATACATTTTACACATTTCGTTTCTATTTTAACGTATTAATTATAAACATACCAATTTACATATTTTGTGCGTATTTGTAAATAAGTTTCGTCAATTTTTTTTGTACATAAAATGTACTACAGTACTGTAGAATAATAAGTTTCTCTTTTCTTTGATTCAGGGGTTTTTATGTATCGATGTATTTATGCTGATTGTGTTAAAACTCAATGTATGGTGTGTATTTATGTAATATTTGAAATATGCATTATAAGACACCTGTGTGATCCTCAGACGCATGGGAATTTGAGGTAATCTGAAGGTACTAAGGTTTCTTTAAAAAATATGTATGCATAACACCAAACAAAATATTTAAGACATATATTTATCTATGATTTATACATGTAATTTTTCAGTATTTAATCATTTTTTAATTTTTTATCGTAATTAATGGCTTACATAAATATGATTACTTTAAGAAAATGATTATTATGTTTCGTAAAATATATTTAAGAAAAGGTTAGAATAAACATAATAATTTAAAAAATATTGATTATAATTCATGCAAGTCATGTATAACTTAGATTGTTAATTAATTTCCGTATCATATTATGCAATCATCTGTTTTCTCTTAATTCAACCAATCAAAATGTTAATTGTCATTTTACAAAAGATAACCATGAAATATACGAGGTACATGCAAAAACCTTCATTGGCAAATGAACTGCTATATTTAGAATTTAGACATCAGTTTAAAGCAGTTTTCATTACTAAGACTAATGGACATTTTTTTTTTATTAATGAATGCTAATTAATTAATATTGAGGATGCATGTAATTATATAAATATGTACATGTATATTACAATGTATTGTTTTAAATGAATTACAATGACCGGACAACTTTGTTTATATATATTTCAAGATCTGTCAGCAGTAGTGAGTTAGTAAATCCAAATAAATCCATGTGGTGCTAAAATCTGTTCCGTGTGTTTGCTTTATTTTTGTATGTTCAGCATGAAAAGTATAAGTAATACTGTATACAGGGTTATTTTCGCCCCGTGTAATTTTCGCCCTTTTACACTTGCAAACAGTTTCGCCCCGTCTTGAATTCGCCCAAACAAAGTTGTGTAATATAAAGAAAGATAATATAAGACATTGTCATTCGCAGTCTTAAACTCGCCCGCTGGCAACGACGGCGAAAGGGGCGAAAACAAAACGGGGGCGAATATTTCCCTGTATACAGTATGGCCTCTCATTAAATGAAATATTTCGATATGAATATCAAGTTCATACATTTGTGCAACGCTGTATTAATTAATTAGTCCTAAACAACTCTTATGCCCTTTGTCACTTTTAATTAAAAGATATTACCTAAAGTATCTTTGATCTTTGATCTGTTTGTAGCTGAAGTATCATGTTGATGAAAACACACGTACATGTAGCTCAATTTTATCCAAAACATCTTTAAATTGGCATTAAAACAGCTGGGTGGTTATGGCCATTTTTAGACTACAGACCATGCGCGGATCCAGTCATTTTTTTCGGGGGGGGGGGGGGGGGAGGGGTCCGACGGTTATTTGAGTTTGCCAGTTTGACCGAGGCATATTTTTGATAATTTTATAATGTAATCTAAGGAAATTTGAAATTTTCAGTGGGGTTAGACCTCCCCTTCTAGATCCGCGCATGACAGACTACATGTATATTAATCTACCGGTATATTTAGACGGTTTAATCTTTGTACAAAGATAATTGAAAACATCAAATTTTAAATAAAGCATAAATATTTTAATTTTTTTCCTTTATAGCTAAAATAAATCCTATCTAAATATTTAAGGCAGATCTGCTGGGTACTCTGTTGACCGTCCATCCTCCTTAATATAACCACGGTGTGTTATGACCGTCCATCCTCCTTAATATAACCACGGTGTGTTATGACCGTCCATCCTCCTTAATATAACCACGGTGTGTTATGCCCAATCAGCCTCCTTAATATAACCACGGTGTGCTGTAACGTCAGGTATTTGTTTTCGATATTCGAGATTTCTCGGATGCTGGGTCCATTACTTCCATTTCAAATACATCGTCTGATTGTTCTAAGATCTTTAATAAAAGAATATAGTAATTTTTTTTTTTGCCTGTAGTATTTTCAAAATATCTGAATATGAACAAGTTTACAGAAGATTTATACTCAATTTATAACTTCAGTATTACAAAAAAGCGACATTTCCTAGCAATAATCATAATTAAGCCAATAACATATACTTTGTACATAATATTATCTTTTCTTACAGTTATTTTGGCTATTTTAATTACCATTTTCTCGGCATTCTGTCGTCTATATTTAGCAGGTATAAATCCTTAAAAACAAAATAAATAAAAAGCAAAAAGTTTAAAAATTAAATGTGTTAAGATTGATTGAATGTTATGACTTTGAGAACTATCTGTAAAATTCTTTACCTGTAAATATCGACGCTACTAACAGAGCGCAGGATATCAGAAGATTCAAACCGTATGTTCCAACTTTATTTATCATAGCTCGACATCCAATGATAAAAATGATCCCAAAAAGCTACAATAGAACATAGAAAAGCAATATAAGCTACATATATGTAATAGCATGGAAACAGTTACCGGTAAATCATTCTAAGATTGATATGTTATATATAGTACATGCAGTAAAACTGACTCTATCACCAAAGGCAATTCAATTTATAAATTGTTTTGTTGGTTTTCTTTGTTAGATTACATGAATACACGGCTGTGTATATTTAAATTCAGTGTTCAATATTTCCCCGTATGTTTGCATTGGAAATCTGTAACGTTCAATGATTATTAATAGATTTATTATTTTAAGAATTTAAAATGAAACTTTCAAACTTACATAACTAATTTAATGTATACTAATGAAAACTGTTCGTTAAATCGTATCTATTTGATTATAAAAAAGTAAAAGAATTATAAAATTGTAATGTTTGCGATATAACAAATGTCATAAAGAAAATGTTCTAAATTAAGTTAAATACTAGACTAGTCAGAATTTTAAATGACGATCGTTATACGTAAAAAATAAACTTCATTTACTAATTACCTGAGAAGATGCAAACAGTAAACCAGACGATATCCCCCCTGATACCGGATAGGTTATCTCAGTGGCAAATTCAAAACCAACAGGAAAATATCCAGCAATAAAAAATCTGAATTTAAAATTACTGATTCAGAGCAATTCAAATGTTCCAGGTACATGTATAGTGTAATATTTACATTTTTCAGTGTCTTTGCCTGTGATAACACTACATATCGATTTTGTACTATATAACCCATAACTTCAAATGACGCAAAATTGAGGCGCCAGCGGGATTTGCTTATTTATATTTAAATATTTAATCGTACAATGGCTGAAATTATATAAAAATAAGTATATATAATAAGGAATCATTCACACCTCATAATACTCAAAGAATGATTCCATATTCTTTAAATAGAAAAATGAGGCACACCAAGATTGTGTGATATCTGAAGAAGAAATAGTTATGGATATCGAATTAAAGGGAATTAAATTATTTAGAACCCTATCTACGCTGCCCATTGGTAAGTTCTGATTCCAATCAATTTTTGGGCTGAAAAGATTGATATACGTTGTTATCTAAACCAAACTGCGCATTAGCAGAGTAATATATTAATGACATCAATTCAAATCGTTTCCGTAGACAATTGATATACGAATTTAAAATAGTTTTTGAAATTCATAATGAAAATGGGCCAGTCACACAAAACGGCTATCAAAAGATTTGTGCGTTGGGCTTTCATACCCAAAGCTTAAAACAGAAATGTCAAATATTCACATCTTTATGTATTAAGCAGCTTACCCATAAATCCCTGCACAGAGGTACACAACCCACAGCAGTTTATGGTGTAGGGCAAAGGTGAAGATCAAAATTGCAGTCAGACACAAAACATTAATTCCAAGAGCAGTGCCCCTGTGTTATGAATTAACAATTATATTACTCTAGGTAATGAATTGATATTTGATAAAAAAAAAAAAATAGTTGAGTTAAGCTCTCTAAACATCAAAATCTACGTCATAACCTTGAATATTAGTTCAAATTCAAGTTATTACAACCATTGGTTGAATTGCTTGCCCACGATCAGTGCTTACAGCCTCACAAGGTTTCATTAATGAGGATTACATGTATAATTATTGTGTGATTGTTTTCTCATTCAAGTAATTTGCGAATACAACAACATTTAGTTGAACAAACACTATTTAATACATGTATAATAAAACACTTTATAAAGTAAAGTCATTTCATTCCATTTAGTTTTACATCATATAATTTACATATCATATGTAATAATTCACATGTCAATTATAACCATCAAATCCGTTCATTTCTGGCAATTCGCCATAGGACATTTCACTATTTGTATGAAATGGATTCAAAGTCTAAAATTTATTGCAATCATAAAAACTACAATTCATGCACATATTTTTTATTTATTGTCATATATCTTTATTTATTATATATTATTTATCATTATTATTTTATTTGCATAATAGTGAAAATAAACAGATTTATTTACTTGTAGGTCTTAGTTTTGTCCAACCAAACTCCTGCCAGGATTGACCCCGCCACCCCTGACAGTATCATGGTTAAACCAATCTGACCAGCTGTTGTTTCATGTTGCTGTACAAAACCCGAAATAATTATGCAATATTTCTTAAGTACAAAATAAGGCGAACAGTGGAATATTAAACATATATATATATATATATATATATATATATATATATATATATATATATATATATATATATATATATATATATAAAGTACTGAAAATGGCTAACGACACGAACAATTGAATTTCTTCAACAATTTTTTTAATTGTTCGTGTCATTAGCCATTTTCAGTGCTTTATATATTCATTTTACTGGTTTAGTATCTATACATTAGATCCGACACTTTAAAGATCCCTAGTGTTGTTGATTTTATTTAGTGCTTTATATATATATATATATATATATATATATATATATATATATATATATATATATATATATATATATATATATATATATATATAAACAGTCAATAGCCTGATATTTAAAAAAATAATGAAAAAGTGAGACATACTAACCGGAAAATACTCTGATATAATTGGATTAAGCAGAGTTGATAATGCGGAATAGCAACCAATATTTACTCCTGTAAATTGAAAGAAAACAACATATAAACAAACTCTAAATCTAAAATGAATGTATGGTGTCTAATTTTTTGTTCTCATGAAAATAATGATGATGTTGTTGTTGTTGTTGTTGTTGTTGTTGATGATGATGATGATGATTATAAAGATCATTAAAACCCCAATTCATTGGTTAATTCATAGCCCGTCGATATACACAACAAAATATTAAGCGTGCTTCATCTTGCGGTTTTCCATGAATATCTTTGCTATTAAAAAAGCAAAAAAGTTGAATCGCTATTAAAAAAGCAGACGTTTTAAAAATTTTTAAGTTCAGGACTATTTTTTACATGTTTTTATATATTTTAGTTCTTACCAAATGTAAATAACAGAATGTTAAAACTAACGTTCTTGAAGATGTTTTGTAGTGTTTTTCCATAGTTTTCTTTTTGTAAATCCTGGGCAGCTAACATCTGGGCTTGACTAGGGGGTGTAGGCGGTCTCTCTTTAAAGACTAAAAAAGCTTTACTATCAATCCTTTTCTTTTTTCTTTGTTTTAATTGATTGATTTATAAATAATACAAACCTTTCTTAACTACTCTGTTATGTAACATTTTTTACAAAAATATTTTAAATCTGTAACTCATATAAATTATAAATAAATACTAGTAATGGTTATTTTTAATACTTCTTTGTTTTTGGTGTCGATACAATTTTATTATTTTTTTTTCTAAAATAACGAATTTAAATATACTTTAATTTTATAATGAAAATATTTTTCAAAGCAAATTACATAAATCAAGAGATAGTTTAACCACGTTGTGACAAACGTAAGAGATTCTGCGAGTAAATTTAAACAATTTTAACAACTTTGAATAAATAGGCATTGCGAATAAAATTTCAGTTATTTTTTAAAATCTTTTTCACTTTTTCTAAAACAGCTTAAAGTCACGTATGTTATAGTAAAATGCTTTTTAGAGTATGACAATTAATCTAAATTAACTAGTAACTAACTAACTGCTGGTTTGTAAAGTTCACATGGTCGATATATATCCTTGGTACCTTTGCCTAATTTTACAGGTCGACATTTAATTTGTAAATTCTTCCGCTTAGTGCAAAACCGTTAATGCAAACTACATATGTATATCTCTGATATAGATAAAAATCTAAAATCGTAGTTTTCTGACAAAACCATTTTCTTTCACTTTGTTTTCGATTAGAAAACAACAATTAATTGCCTTCCAAAGTGAACATTTTTTCAAGCCAAAATTTTATAAATATGTTTTCAGCAAGAACCACGAGAGGAACGTTAAAAAATTTTCTTTCCAGACACGTCTTCATACTTTTGCATGATTATATAGCATATTTCCTTAAATAGGGTACGTACAAATGACAATAAGAATAAATATAAGGGTCATATAGCCGGCTCCTCCGTAAAACATTAAACTCAGGTCCTTGCCAACGTCCATAGTTGAATCGCTATTCCGGACAATATTAGGTGGAACAAAAAATCCAACGGCCAAACCTATCTAAAATACAGAAACATGTTATTATATAGCAATATAAAGATTACAAGTTTAAATAAATTGATTAAGGCAAGATGGTTGATGTTCATCTATCCATCTACTTGAAATCAATACAAAATAATGTTTTTTTTTATACCTGGATTCCAAATGTCCCTAAGGAAGTCGCTGTTGAAACTTCATAAGCACCAAACCACACCGCAGCAATTTTAGCGGGAAGTCCAAGCATGAAGACTTGTGCAACGGCGCAAGCGGTCTGAGAAAACATAAGAACTGCAAACCTGTCTGGGGAGACACTGGAAACTTTTAACCACGCTCCAAGAGCATTCAGAAAGGCACTAGTCAAGAGACATACCCTTAGTCCCTTTTTCTTCAACAAGAACGTGGCTGGAAACACTAACGGAATGTAGACTATCATGTAAATCATTGTTAAGCAGTCCAACGCTGTCTCTTTCTGAAACTTGTCGTCTGGAAGACTTTCATTGTAATACTTCTTAATAATGTTGCTAATAATGACGAGATGAATCCATTGATATGCAGTGCTCATAGCGTAGAGACAGTATAGAAATATGATGATCCATCTCCTTTTGTATACCCGCGTTGTCAAAACAGTGTTGTTTACATCTCCTTGCATTTCCCTTTTCTTTTCCAAATTTAGATCAATCAGCGTTTCGTTGTCAACTACGGATTTAGTGAGTATAAAATCACTTTGACAGTTCGACATTTTGTTGTTTGAAGATGTACGGCATACACTTATTCACTGTATTTACATCGAGAACCAAAAACGACTCGATTCACACTTATCATAAACGCATAGTGAACTGTTCAAGGTTTGCACTCTGACATACTGGAGATAAAGAAAGTAAGGATCACATTATGTGTTAATTTAGTTCAGAGATATGGAATGACACTTACCGAATTTCTAAATAAATGTACAGTTTATTGTACATACAGTTACGATTTCCATCTAATTTCTCTTTTTTTTTTACAATAAATAAAAATAATCGTTTAAAATTGATAAAATCTATTTACCAAAGTAACATGTATGCAATGGAAGGTAAAAAGAGGAAAGGAAGAAACTTGTATAACTGTTCAAACCAGATAGTCAAGAAGAGGGGATAAAACTTACTTCGGTATGAGAAAATGAGGATATTGACAATTAAGTAAAGTATGAGATAAAAAGGATACTGTAGACTTATTTGTTTTGGATGTACATTTGTACACTTTGGAGATACATTTGAAATTACTGAAGTAAATATGATGTTAATAACCTTTACATGGCGTAAAATCTTTAATTGGCCAAAATAAATATTGTAAAACCCTTCATGTATCCTTGTACATTTGATAATGTTGGCCACAATAAATATTATAAACCCTACATGTATCCTTGTAGATTTGATAATGTTGGCCACAATTAATATTGTAAACCCTATATGTATCCTTGTAGATTTTATAATGTTGGCCACAATTAATATTGTAAACCCTACATGTATCCTTGTAGATTTGATAATGTTGGCCACAAAAAATATTGTAAACCCTATATGTATCCTTGTAGATTTCATAATGTTGGTCACAATTAATATTGTAAACCCTACACGTATCCTTGAAGATTTGATAATGTTGGCCACAAAAATATTGTAAACCCTACATGTATTCTTGTAGATTTGATAATGTTGGCCACAATACATATTGTAAACCCTACATGTATCATTGTAGATTTGATTATGTTGGCCACAATAAATATTGTAAAACCCTTCATGTATCCTTGTAGATTTGATAATGTTGGCCACAATAAATATTGTAAACCGTACATGTATCCTTGTAGATTTGATAATGTTGGCCACAATTAATATTGTAAACCCTATATGTATCCTTGTAGATTTGATAATGTTGGCCACAATTAATATTGTAAACCCTATATGTATCCTTGTAGATTTGATAATGTTGGCCATAATAAATATTGTAAACCCTACACGTATATCCTTGTAGATTTGATAATGTTGGCCACAAAAAATCTTGTTAACCCTACATGTATCCTTGTAGATTTGATAATGTTGACCACAATTAATATTGTAAACCCTACATGCATCCTTGTAGATTTGATAATGTTGGCCACAATAAATATTGTAAACCCTGTATGTATCCTTGTAGATTTGATAATGTTGGCCACAATAAATATTATAAACCCTACATGTATCCTTGTAGATTTGATAATGTTGGCCACAATTAATATTGTAAACCCTGTATGTATCCTTGTAGATTTGATAATGTTGGCCACAATAAATATTGTAAACCCTACACGTATCCTTGAAGATTTGATAATGTTGGCCACAAAAATATTGTAAACCCTACATGTATTCTTGTAGATTTGATAATGTTGGCCACAATACATATTGTAAACCCTACATGTATCCTTGTAGATTTGATTATGTTGGCCACAATAAATATTGTAAAACCCTTCATGTATCCTTGTACATTTGATAATGTTGGCCACAATAAATATTGTAAACCCTACATGTATCCTTGTAGATTTGATAATGTTGGCCACAATTAATATTGTAAACCCTATATGTATCCTTGTAGATTTGATAATGTTGGCCACAATTAATATTGTAAACCCTATATGTATCCTTGTAGATTTGATAATGTTGGCCATAATAAATATTGTAAACCCTACATGTATATCCTTGTAGATTTGATAATGTTTGCCACAAAAAATCTTGTTAACCCTACATGTATCCTCGTAGATTTGATAATGTTGGCCACAATTAATATTGTAAACCCTACATGTATCCTTGTAGATTTGATAATGTTGGCCACAATAAATATTGTAAACCCTGTATGTATCCTTGTAGATTTGATAATGTTGGCCACAATAAATATTGTAAACCCTACATGTATCCTTGTAGATTTGATAATGTTGGCCACAATTAATATTGTAAACCCTGTATGTATCCTTGTAGATTTGATAATGTTGGCCACAATAAATATTGTAAACCCTACATGTATCCTTGTAGATTTGATAATGTTGGCCACAATAAATATTATAAACCCTACATGTATCCTTGTAGATTTGATAATGTTGGCCACAATAAGTATTGTAAACCCTACATGTATCCTTGTAGATTTGATAATGTTGGCAACAATAAATATTGTAAACCCTACATGTATCCTTGTAGATTTGATAATGTTGCCCACGATAAATATCGTAAACCCTATACTCATTGTATTTCTTTTCAAATCCACTGCGGCTATTTATAAGTTGCAAAGCGACCTACTCTTAGCATTTGCCTTCATAATATCTGAAACATATGAAACTTGTGCCGAGAAAACTATACATTTCTTGGAATCGGACTGTAAATACAATTACATGTATATGAAAGAAGGCAGTGTAGAAAGTGTAGAAAGCAGCCAATAGAAGGCAAAATATTCGCATAGAGCCATAATTTAAGGTGACTCTACAAATTCTAAGTATACTTTAAAAATTGCAAACTTTTAAAAACTTTCATTTTTACATTTGAAAACACTTTTGACAGATGTGCTTTTTTTTAGTTCTAGTTATGTCTTATGGTGTTATGGATAAAGATACATAATTATAATCAAAATACTTTCCCAAATAACAATTTTATAATTTGAAAATATTTGGCCAAATAATACATGTACGTTTTAATTTTTTTTTGGAAATGTAAATACATGTATATGAAAGCCGCCAGCGAGATTCGAACTCATGACTTACATATTCCTAGTTAACGCTCTAACTCGTGTGCTACATTGTTAGAAAACAGTTTCGCAAAAGAAAAATGTAAAACTAAACTTGATTTTATTGTTAATTTCGATATGATTTAAGACACAATATGGAGGTGTCTCAAAACACCTTAAACAGCAATATCATTTAATTCCAAAAATGAAAAAAAGAAAAGCAGACTTGTGTTTTATGTTTCACTTCTGAAGATTATTGTTTAATATGACATGTATGACTTCCTCATAAAATATGATGCTCTATGACGTCAGTCAGTTGTTTCTGTCATCCGGGTATTCTCGGACTCTGTGTTTGTCACGTGTATTTCTATGGCATCATCCATCTGTCGTAATATCTATATAAGAAAATAGACCAATGATAACCATTATCAATTTTAACATGCACACGAATAGTCGAGATATAAAATGTCAATATTTTCAAATCATCTTGATAATCTCTTCATATGGACTATTTAATACTGCAGGTATAATTTACTGATCTCAGTTTATATAAAAGACAGTAATCAATAACACAGGTGACAAATTTACCTACCTTCTTTTCAGCATTTTGCCGTCTATAGTCAGCTTTAATAAATCCTAGCAGAAAACAAAAACCGAAAAATTAAGAGTTAAGTTTAACAAAAAGCATAAACATATTCATACATTTTTACCACTTATATATTAAGCCTGTGAAGTTCATTACTATGTCTGTTCAATGCCGTATGAAACTAAAATCATTTATCCCCTTTAATGCTATCTATATATACGTCATAAAAAAAATGGTGCAAATCGGTTGAATAGTTTTTGAGAAATAAAGCTTTAAAAAAGGCAGAAAAACAATATTAATAATAACTAGAGCAAAGCTCGTTGCAAAGCAAAGCAACGAGTGGGTCTTCCGTTAATGTCGGATTAATGTCGGAAGTAAAGCAAGAAGTTCCTGTAAGAAGCAGAGTTCTTAAACCAATAACAAGAGTAACTAAAACAAAAAGATAAAAAAATCGTATATAAACTTTGAGGATATTACATGTGCTACCTAAACATTACGTCTTTATTTACCTGTACATATTGATCCTAGAAGGAGAGCACCGGATATCAGAAGATTTAAGCCCAATGTTCCAACTTTATTCATCATAGCTCGACATCCGATGGTAAAGATGATCCCAAAAAGCTATTAACAGTCAAAACATAAATCATTGTTAAAGTTGTACGAAAATGACATGCTGGTTTTATTTCCATTTCATACATTATGAACTAATTCATATATAATTTCCATATCATACTGCAACTATGAGTTCGTTGTACATAAAATAAGTATGGATATTTTTAATGTTTATGATTAAAGAATATCCGTTTGAAACAATCACAATCGTTTTATCGAATTTTGCAGTAAAGTTCATCTTCTATTACACATTAATTTTTAAGTTAGAAACGGTACTTTGGAATGTTTTAAAATTAAAAATATGAATGTTGAATTGGCTAATTTCTTATAGAACACAATGAAATGGTCAATTTATGAAGTACTATTAATATACTTTAGAAGTACATAAATCTGAGCTTGTTCTTTATTGTGTTGTAGTTAATATATACGTTTTATTTCAAAATTGCAAAAAAATCGATCAGTAACATAAAATACATAAATTTCTCAAAATATATAAATTCACTGTGTGTCACATTCATAAAGAAAGAAACCATTAGCAAAAGCAAGAAGTGTGCCATATATTTAGTTTTACTTACTTCTGCAGACTCATTAAGTAAAGCAGATGATATTCCTTCGGATTCGGGATACGTTATTTCAGCGCCAAATTCAAAACAAACGGGCAAATATCCAGTCATAAAGAATCTATGAAAAGTTTTAATTGAAATACATAAAAAAAGTATAATCGCAATTTCTAAAATAAATACATGTTGGAATTTACATGAATATGTTGAAGTCTGTCTTTTATGACTAAATTAACTCAATTTTATCTTCATACTTCAAACACAGAAAATAATCATTATCTTAAAATTATCTCACCCAAAAATTCCTGCACACAGAAATACAACCCATATTAGTTCAAGCCTTAGAGTGAAAGTGAAGATCAACATTCCAGCCAAAGAAAAGAGGTAAATTCCAAGTGTTGTGCCTCTATCATAAAGATAAGATATTTTTTTAGTACATGTATATCAAAGCAGGTTTACAAACAAGTGTGAACCTTATACTGATTTAAAAGCCAAACGCCTCGAGAAAAATACCATTTTTTTTTAAAAGTAAGAGATTAATATTAATTTCCATTTGTTTTATTCAAGCGGCAATAACAAAAATGTCATTTTGCAAAACTAAATTCATCAAACTGATTGTACTTTTGTTGACCTATTAAACAATTCGAAAAATTGCTTAAACTAGCTGCAGGTCTGTAGCTCCCGGTCTGAAAAGAATTCGTATGAAGGACCTGGGAGATACAGTACGTGCCTCCCACAGGAAAACTGCAATATTTAACATACTTCTTCTTTCCTACGTAGGTAAGTGCGTTTGGCAATATCATTAGTAAATTGCCTGAAAAATTTAATGTAACTATTTTTCGTCCATAGAATCTGTGTGTAGATAAGGTTAAAAAAATCGTAAGTAGTTAGTCTCAAAATGTTTCATTTTTTAAGACATTGTTTCCACGTTGAAAAGTGGTCAGAGCCGTCAACGTTGAAAATAGGTTGGGTCTTCAACGTGGAATCAACGTTGATATATGGTTTGGGTTTCAACCTAACGTTAAAACCTCAACGTTGATTCAACGTTGAATTATGTGTCATGTTGTAAATTTTGAATTTACTGGGTGGGTGTAAATACAAAATTTACAACATGACAAAAATCGTCGTGCTGTAAATTTTGTAGTTACACCCACCCAGTAAATTCAAAGTTTACAACAAGACAAAAAGTTGATCAACGTAGCAACTTGAATTATGGTTAATCAACGTTGAAACATCATTGCGTGTCCACTGGGTTAGTCCAGAACTAGCTCCGTAAATTGCAGTTATTTTTACTACATGTATGGAAGGCACTGTAGCCTCCAGGTTGTCTATCCGGATTTTCAAACCGGGAGCTACAGACCTGCAGCTATCAATTAAACATAATTCAAGTTTACTTGTAAGTCCTGGTTTTATCAAGCCAAATTCCTGCGACGACGGATCCAGCAACTCCTGCCAGTACAATCGTCAAACCAATTTGTCCTGCAGTTTTTTCATGACCCTAACCATAAAAGAATAGTATGCAGCAGCGCAAATTTGACATCTGTTAACATTTAATGAAAAGTGCTTAGTCTAATTCAATGTATTCCTGTTAAAGAAGTAAGACCAATGTAATTGAATGTGTGCAACTTATGGAATCTACATTATTGAAAACAGTAAAGAAAACCGACTCTTGTATGTGTAATGATTCCACCATTTATAATAAAATATACATAAATTATGCGTACTAAACAGTTTTATCGGGTATACACACCGTTATGTGATCATGTAATATACTTACTGGAAAAGTTTCCAAGACGATTGGATTCAGCAAGGTAGAAATAGCATAATAACACCCTGTGTTTACACCTGCGGGAATTCAAACAATACAAATTTATTTTCATTCATGAAACAATTAAGAAAATAGTCCGATAAGAAAATTCTAAATAAGTTTCATGATGCAACCAAATAAATTGAGCAAATAAAGACTGGTTTGTGATGCATGGTCTTACCAAAGGTTACTACCAGAAGATCAAACCCAAAATTTTTAATGAGATTTCGGAGTGTTTTTCCATAGCGCTCTTCTTGTACTCTCTGTGTGGCTAACATCTGGGCTCGACTTGGGGGTTTGGGTGGTCTCTCTTTAAATACTACATATATTCTTTATTATTTGAGATATTTTTATATTATAAAATGTGGTGTAGATAAAAATAGATATTTGGAATTTAAGTATGGCTAATAAAGTGTAATCATACAAGTGTGAACTCACTTATAACGACAAGAATGAAAATGAATGTCATAAAGCCAGCCCCTGCATAAAACATAATAGTGAGGTGACTGCCAATATCATCAAGAGATTCGCTGTTTGGGACAACAATTGGCGGAACCAAGAATCCTATTGCAACACCTATCTGTAATGCGACAACTTGAAATAATGAACTTTATACTGTATACCAACTTTACGCTTAGTATATTGCACGATTAAAACTGAGGTAAATTGGTTCGCGGAGACTTATTTTGCGAAAACAAGATTTGACTACCTGGAAAATGAATAACTATATAATAGATTGAGACATTTGATCACGAGGACATGTTCGCAGCAATAATAATTAACGACGATTAGGCTCTAGTGAACGTCGCCAAAATTTTGCTCACCCCAATTAAAGTTGGCTTACAGTAAGTGATAGAATGAACAAATAGTCAATGCTTACAGCAGACCCATTAATATAAAGGGTTAAATAATTATATTGAAAATGATTCATTATCAATGTATAAATACCTGGAATCCAAATATCCCTATGGACGTAGCTGTTGAAACCTCATTTGGTCCAAACCAAACCGCAGCAATTTTAGCCGGAAGTCCAAGAGTAAATATTTGTGCCACTGCACAAACAGTCTGTGCGAACAGTAGAACCGGAAATCGGTCCGGAGAAACACATGCGACTTTTAACCACGCTCCCAAAGCATTCAGAAAAGCACCTGCCACGAGACATACCCGAACTCCCTTTTTCTTCAACAAGAACGTTCCTGGGAACACTAGAGGTATATACACTATCATATATATCATGGACAGCCAGTCCAGCGTTGTCTCTCTCTGGAACTTGTCGTCCGGGAGGCTTTCTCTGTAATACTTAGTGACGATGTTTCCTATGATATTGAGATGAATCCATTGATATGAATTTGTCATGGCGTAGAGACAGTATAACATCATGATGATCCATCGCCTCTTATACACATGTGTTGTTGAAGAATGTTCCTCTGTTGGATGTTTTTCCTCCGCTTCAAGTTCCATTTTCTTGTCAAGAATTGGTTCATTTTGCGTATTTTTGTCGTCAGAGGAGACAGTTAAACTGTGAGAACTGACTGTTAATGTAACCATTCCGATGCAGCTGGTAAAAACCCCTCAGTAAAATTCACTGCATCCAAAAAAAGATTTGTTTGTAAACATATAATGATGTGTGCACTGGGATGAAAACTAGGGCATATTTCACGCATGAAAAAAAACAACAACTAATTAGTACTGAAATACAAAATGATACAAGTTCGTTTTCCGAATAAAAACTCTGTATATTGCTTGGGAGCTTTAAAAAAAATCAATATTAATCAACGTTAGAAGTTAAGGAGGCAGGGTGGTCAACAAAATAACCATCAGATCTACTTAAAATTTCAGGATATGATTTGTTTAGCTATAAACAATTATCTAGTAAAAGAAATTCCATATATTTTACCTTTTAATTTTGTGTATTTTCTATATTTTTAAAAAGAGCTCCACCTTTAAAGGAGATAAAAACAGTCTAAAAATGGCCAATACTTAATATATACTCTGAATGTATTATATAGGCTTAATTTATACACATTTTTATGTACAAGCCTTTACTAAATGAAACAAATTTTAAGCATACAAATGTTAATCCAAGATTAAAAATAGAACTGGTATAGGCCGCAAAGAGATTATTTGTTTTCCTGTAAGCTAGCACATTATCGCTGTCCTCATCTCCCCCTTCCTAAATGTAAGAAGCATCCCTCCAGATGTACACTGTAGCTTACGATAAACCTGACTGTATACTGAACCTGATATGCTCCACATGGGTAGTTAATAACCAAAGGATCTTCACAAACAAAGTCGGTTTCCTTGATACCGAGTTATTCCTTGATAACCACAATTCCAAGGGGTCACCAGAAACTAGGATACATTCATTCTCGGTATCGCAGCTATTTGCCCCTTTTATCAAGTCGTTAGAATATTATCACCACACATATCCACATTTAAATCGATCCACACATATCCACATTTGAATCGATTTTATGGCAAGTCCATCACAACCGAATTCGCAATCCATTCATTTAGAAAGCATGTATTATTCAAATTGGCATGCAGTTAAAGAAGAACATGTAATAACATTTAAGGTTTTACAGGGCATACTATTTTTGATAAGACTTGAGTGTTACGTATGTACATGTGTATCACATTGTGAAACACATGGTGAATTGTTTAATTATGACAATTAAACTTTTCACCGAGGGTTGGTCCCAATAA
The DNA here is from genome assembly GCA_020458035.1 of Magallana ariakensis. NCBI lineage: Eukaryota > Metazoa > Mollusca > Bivalvia > Ostreida > Ostreidae > Magallana > Magallana ariakensis. Next base: position 54,444,365 of record CM035812.1, on the reverse strand, counting down.
AAGTTCACAATCATGATGTCATTTTATCTAACTTACATCATATACATACTTGACATTTTTTTATGTTCAAACGATGTAACATTTTATTAGTACATCACATGCACGAGGGAATAAACAACAATTACACAATTATAATTATACATTTGTGCCGTGCATTTCTAAATATTCAATATTCCGTCAATTTGCTTTTTGCAATTTCTTAATTACGATGTAATATATATGTCATTGTATCTTCCTAAGTATGGCAATCCGTCGTCTTTGACACCTGATACCGCCAACTTAATCATGCATGTATGCATGAAAGTTATATTTTAAACTAGATATTAATCAAATAAGTACTTGAAATGATTTTCAAAATGTTGATTGTGAACAATACGCTGCATTTACTTACCTTTATTTCTGAATTTAGCTAATATTAAAAACATCTAATTTACATTTTTGATATAGTTTCAACATAATTAGCTTATCTACTTCATTTTTTTTGTTTTCCCCCGGACTGAAATGTCACACTTTCATTGGTTTAAACAAAGCACGTGATTGCCTCATATATCTCTATGTTAGTTCAATGAAAATTAATATTAGGCAATATGGCCGTCAATGGCCGACGCCTCGCCTACTCATTTCGACATTACATATTATTAAATAAAGAAACCGCATGGCGTAAGTTCTTAAAATATTTGAAATAGTTGCCCTTTAAAATTCCTTAAAATGAGAGTAATTGACCTTTGAATATTGACGTCACATTGTTGTGTCTGCAGCAAAATGGCAGTGTCAGAAGTTGGTCAAATCGCTGCAGAGGAAAGGGGGAAAATGTTTAAAATTGAATAGCGACAAAACACTGAAGTAAACATCGGTGAAGCAAAGATTTTAAAGAGTATTTGAAAGGTGAGATTAACAATTTTAAAGAGTTTAAATGAGTTAAATTGGACGAGATGCTAGACATCTTGTACATGGCTTTTCGTAGATCATCGCTATTGTGAATAAATATTTCACTTGATAGTCCTCAAGAAAACAAAACACATTTTAGGTTTGTTACTGACTACAGAAATATTTTTGGTTGATCAATCTCATAGACATCTCGGTTTCGCCTCGCCATCAATGAGATTGGTCATCCCAATATATTTCTGTAGTCAGTAACAAACCTAATAAGTAATAATATCTGCACCGAAATACAAGGTCGCACACACTGTTAATTTCTTTTATCAGTGGACAGTCAATTTACTTAACAGAAATGTGGTACATGTTTCAACGGTGTATTTTGAACAAGCTTTATCATAAAGAGCTTATTAAAGTTTATTAGATTAAAAGTGTCTTGAATTTCATTTCGACCACGTTTTATCTGACAAAAGTATCAAACTTCAGAACATAAAATGTGAAATATCACCCTAATTTTAATTGAAATTTCATTAAGCTTAGAGAACAACATTTACATATGTACGCTACCATTTGTAATAATGTAACCAAACTGTCAAGAATTGGAAGATGGAGATTGTGTTTCAGATGAGTTGTTTCGTGTAAAGATATTATATATCTTTATTGCCCTACAATATAATACATTATATGAGAAAAATAACAAAATAAAGAAAATCCTCGTTATTAGCTACCAAAAATACATTTTACGTTACATAAAAAAATCAATTACAGTACGTACTGTATAAAAGTTAACCTTTGAACTTTACAGACACATTTAAAGTATTGCTTTAACTGCAAAAATACTCTTTAGTAAATTGACAATGCAATTAAAATAAAACCAGAGACTAAACATTTATACTGATAAAGTAAAACGTACGTTAATATGAAAATTACATATATACCTAAGATGCAACGAATATTGGCTCGATAATAATCTCTAGAAACAATATACTGCTCTATCTTAATTAGAATTATAGGTAAATAATATGTGGATATAGCTTCAATACTGTTGATTAATATAAACCAATGACATCGTAGATAGGAAATAACTTTAATCAACTTGCGCAGTAAAACTTTGACTAATAAAAATTTCAGATTCTATTCAACAAAACGAAAAATAGAAAAATACAAAACGAATGAATACACAAAGACATTATACTCTTTCTATAACAATAAGAACGAATTACAAAATTGTCCTCGATTCCACATCAACGGTATAGAATTGAAATATTAACTTGCCAACCGCAGCTCCTAACTTTTTTTCTGAAGTTAAAAGCATTGAGTCTGTCTTTTCTTAATGTGTGTGTATAAAAACTCAATTTATGAATTTTTCAAGTTATTTTGTATTCATGTATTGACAAAATTAATTACATTAAATGTTTCATAGGTTTATTTTATTTAAAAAAATGTTTTTAAAGAGTTACGGTTCTATTTTAGTTTAGCACCACCTTCTCACAATTACACGCCAATTTATTCCGGTTGATGGATATGTTTTGAAAAATTAATTGCAATAAGGTTTACAGAGATAGCGGATATAAAGAACCGAGGGCATCAACTAAATGAATAATTATAATTTATTTAAGTTCGAGTAGAGATATTAATTTGTGTCTGAAAGATTTATTAATGGAATATAAAATCATTCTTTGACATTTATGATCATATACATGTACTCGCGTGTTTGTCACGTGATCAAATCTCATGAAGCCGAAAGACTTACAATTTATGGAAGATTTGATAAAATACCTAATTGTATACAAATCACAAAAAATCAATGAAAAATTATTTATTCCTTATATTTATAAATTTTTAAAATTTGTTTAATCGATCAAAAGTATATCAAATTAATTCCAATATGAAAACCAATGCAAATCCCGATTGTGTCCAAGCAACATATCATTGACACACATCAAATTAAAAAAAAATTAGCATGTAGTGCAGACGAGGCGCGAAACAAATTATAATTACGACATGCTGCTGAACACGACCATTTTGATGCACGGTTTATTGACACAATCTGATTTATAGCTTTATCACGGACAAATATACTGAAAAAATGTAAAAAAAATTGATTATAAATTTCGAAGAAGGGAATTAAAAATTGTTTCTTATCACGTCAATCTTCTCTCTTATGATGCAGTTCTCTTGATAAAACAAAATTAACGAAATAAAAATACTTAAGCTGGCTTAATTTTTGGGAGCCCTTTATTCAATCTATCAAAAGGGCTTCGTTGGACATCGATCATCGAGTCACATTTTCTGTTTAAGAAACTTAATATGGACAGTTGTAGATAAATGTAACCAATGTAAAAAAAATTTAAATGTTTGTTGTTTTGTGTCAGTACGTGTGTGTGTGCTTTATTTACATCTCCATGTTGTGGATAAATGTATCTTCAACTTTAAAAAAGGATGCATAAAAAATGACAATATTAATAATTAGCTTATAATGACTCAATGATTATATCTTGATACCTTGTCAGAGTGGGTTAAAAGCATCAGATGTATAATAAAATCTCGTATTAAACGACTGAGAGGTCAAAGAAAACCATATATCATTCTGTTTTTAATAATGCAGAAGTGAGAAAAGAACTAGGTAGATTGCATGATCAGTATGTACTGGTCGTCCCTGCTGATAAGGAAGTAACAACATTGTCTTTGTTTGTAAGGCACATTATATTAATTGCATTTTCAAAGAACTAGGTTTCGATTCTACACATGGTAATCCTTCTTACACCCATAGCAGCCTTTCCAAGCAGGAAATACTTCAAAATCATAAATCGGTTATGAATACCTTTAATATCCTCAATAAACAAAATGAATTTGATTTACCTTATTTGTACTGGATTCCAAAGCTTCACAAAAGTCCTTACAAACAGAGATATATAGCAGGTTCCAGTAAATGTTCTACCAAACCTCTCTCTTTACTCCTTACTAAAATTCTTACAGAAGTTAAGGAGAAGCTTCAAGAGTACTGTACAACAATGTACTCCAGAAGTGGTGTGAATCAGATGTGGATACTAAAAAATTCTAAAGAATTATTAGAAACTTTGAGGTCACAAAATCTTACCAAAATCAATAGCATCAAAACGTACGATTTTTCAACGCTTTATACAACCATTCCCCACGACAAATTAAAATCTAGACTTTTTGATAACATCGACAGTTGTTTCTTCAATAAAAATGGAAGTCGTAAAAATGCTTACCTTGTCATTGGAAATCTAAAAAACTATTTTGTTAAAAACCATTCACAAGTACTCTGAAGTTGACATTAAAAAGATGCTTGAATTTTTGATAGACAACATCTATGTAGTTTTTGGAAATCAAGTCTTCCAACAATCTGTTGGAATTCCCATGATATGGGTACCAATTGTGCCCCATTGTTAACAGACCAATTTTTGTATTCTTATGAAGCAGAATTTATTCAAAAACTTGTACGTGAAAAAAATAAATCACTCGCTGTGGCCTTCAACTCAACATTTAGGTATATCGACGACGTATTATCAATTAACAATTGTTATTTCCATACTTACGTCGACTTGATATATCCCAGTGAACTTGAAATAAAAGATACCACAGAGTCAGCGTCATCTGTTTCATATTTGGATATTTTACTGGAAATGGACATTGATGGTAACCTAACAACAAAACTTTATGATAAACGCGATGACTTCAATTTTTCTATAGTCAACTTTCCTTACTTGTGTAGCAATATACCTTCATCACCTGCATATGGTGTTTTTGTCTCTCAGTTAATTCGATACGCAAGGGCATGCTCTTCGTATGAACAGTTTCTAAGACGAGGCAAGCTACTGACAAACAAGTTGATAAAACAGGACTATCAACAGTCTCGTTTAAAGTCATCTTTTCGTAAGTTCTATGGTCGATACGACGACCTTGTCAGAAAATACAATGTTCCACTGAGTCGCATGCTGACTGACGTTTTTCATACAAATTGTTAGACCATAATTAATTACCTAATTGTCTATGGACTTTTGCGGTTTTTATTTTCCCGATTACGACAAAGAGCACACGGCGGGTGTGACCGGTCAGCAGAGGATACTCATTCCTTCTAGGCACCTGATCCTACCTCTATCTTGGAGGTCCGTGTTGCTCTGCTTTGAATTTGTATTTCGTTTTATGGATTTTTGAGATGGTTGACGGTTTGTTATTGTCAGTTTTTCATCAGCCATAATCTCGAATATACCATTTATGAATTCATAATAGACTGAATCAGAAAAAAATTTGACGAATACCCGTGTATAGAGAATCATTTACTCTATCATGCTAGCATCTACCATAACATTGATTTGATTTGAATATATATATATATATATATATATATATATATATATATATATATATATATATATATATATATATATATGTATCATTTATTCTGCTATATTGTGATTACAAATTTATATCATGTTATAACAATTGTACGTTTTGAAAAAAAATTCTATACAAATGGTTAGGAGAGTTCTTACAACATACGAGGTCTTTACCATTAAAAAAGAAAAACATATACAAAACTTACAACTGTTATAACATGATATAAATTTGTAATTACAAAATAGCAGAATAAATGATATCTACGATTATAAGAAACATGCACATAAACTGTATTAAACGAATCTACCAGTTTCGTTGATATTAAATTGAACTAATGAGAATAATAATTGCTTGTTAATATCGAGGGATAATGACTCATCACCCCAATATAAAAGATGAATATTAATTATATGAAAATGGTCTAGTTGTAGCAGATTAAGAAAAAACTATTTTCTACCAAAAAGTATAATTTTTGCATTTGAGGAAAAAATTGTAAGCATCTTAAGGTGATCCACACCATGACATTGGACTGTTATATCTGAATAAATGTACATGTAACTTGAGAAAAAGCGGTTAAGACGTGCTTTCCGCCATGATTTCATCTATAGTATGCTTATTCAATGTTACTGTTTTCCTGACTTTTTGACGATTTTTAACGAAAATATACAAACCTGTCAAAATACAATTGAAATCAATAAAAGGGAAACAATCAAAAATATTTCATTGATACGCCTTTCTAGAGAAATTCACAGAAACAATTTGGAAGTCACGCACAACACCTTGACACATTTTTTTCTCTCAATGTTCTTATCTGGACACTTAATGTCTTTTGTAATGCAGTCATCATAGACTCCTCTATTGGCTGTGAAACCTGATAAGCTAGAGGAGGCGTTTCAAAGGCGATAACTTGCGATATTAATCAACATTGTTTGAACCGTGATGTATAAATTTATGGACATCGACTAGTTTAAGGAAATGTGCTGCATAGGTATCTTGAGACAAAGTAAAGTTAGTATCATATGGAGAATTTTATCAACATTGAACAAACAAATTGCCATCAGTGCATTTTATTTTATCTAACAATTATCACATCCTCATTAAATGCATGCCGATTCAATTTCATGTTGTTACATTCAATATTTACGGATCTCGTACATGTAAAATTGTGCTCTATAACTTCTATCCGGTTTATCTAAGGCGTGACACAATATGGCGCGAATAGTGCACGAACCTTTACTTCCCGAGTCTTTCGGTCGCGGAAATCGTGTCCTTGTAGATTGCAACGGTCACAGTGCAATGCCGTGGATAAACCCATGTTTTATATATTATTAAGGAGGCTTGGTGGTCAACAGATCTAGTACTAGAACTTAAAATAGTTGGTTTGTTTAGCTATTAACCATTATTTAGTCAAGAGAAATTCCATATTTTAATTCATTTAAAGTTTGAATGTTTTTCTAGATACAAAGCTCTTCGTCTTTTAGGCTAAAATGGCATCGACCATCCAGCCCTCTTCAAAGTCCAAATTAAACCTATGAACCGTATGGTTCTTGGTAATAAACAATACTTAGATCTACCTAAAAGTATTTGAAAGCTATTTATTAGTTTTTAACTTTATATTAGAAAAAATCATGAGAAGGTAAACGTAAAATTAAAATGTGGTATACACTGTACAGACATCATATTAACTGTGCTGGAAATATTAAACGCAAAAGTAGTACTTCGGGGGGTAAAATAAATCTTAGTTTTTTGGCAAAATTTATTTATTTATCATTTCAAAAGTAACAGTTAGAATTCCATTTCGTAATTGTAATTGTTATACTACACATATAATAAATCATTAACAGTGTAAACTCGGATATGATGAATGTAATGTTGAAATAATTTAGAATATATATACATGAACACACACACACACACACACACACACACACACACACACACACACACACACACAGAGAGAGAGAGAGAGAGAGAGAGAGAGAGAGAATTATTTTGATGTCATTACTATATTTATGATTTTGTTAAACGTGATAAGAATAAGAAACAACCCATCCCCCCCCCCCCAAAAAAAAAACCCCAAAACAAACAAACCCAAAACAAAACAACAAAACAAAACAAACAAAAAATATACAAAAATAAAAAATATAGAAAAAAATATACGATAAGAAAAGTAACTTTATTTACTATTTTGCTGAAAAGACAGCATGTCTGAATCAGCAATAAGTGTTTTTGTTTAACACAAATCTAGATATAAATTATGTAAGTTTATACTTATATACTTTGAAGTGCCTGTTAACTGGTTATCACAAATGAATTTTGCACGAAAAAGAATAAAATTTAAATAGGGAAAAGGTAAACACTAAACTTTTATCATTAATACTGAAATATACAAAGACAGATTTAGTCAGGTCAACAAGTACATTCTTGTATTTAGGCGCATATAGAGTTCAGCATTTTCTCTGGAAGAAGCCATTCATATGGGTATTCTTTGATTTCCCTTTCATTGTTGCAAGCAGTGATATCTGCGTTTCTCTGATTTATCTCCTGTGCGATAACTGCTAAATGTTGCTGAAACCTGTGATAATATACATGTAATTATATTTAAAAACTATATCAGGTATAACTATTAAAAGTAGATATGATTTTTGTTAAAACATTGAAAATCTAAAATGATTAAAAGTTTTAGTTAATTTAGAACAATATCTGAGCACAAACCTTTTAACAAACGCCTTTCCGTCGCTATCCATTGCCTTCATATAACGAGTTTCATAGTTTCCAAAAGTGTTTGTGAGTATTTGAGTCATAAGTTGTATCCCACCGACGACATAAAATAGCTCTTTCCCAGTAGGCATTGCGGCATCGAGATCATCCTGTTCGTACATAAATTACAAATTGAAATGAACTGAATTGAAATTTCAGGGTTTACATAACCGTGGATTTTCAACTATAAGCATGAATATAATTCGAACTAAAATTTAGCCGACTTTGCTACGAATTTTTTTTTTCTTACTTTATGCAATATTTAGTGATATTTTGTATGGTTCTGTGATGGTATTATTCGATTTTAATCAGTAAAATTTAAAAGAATCGTTATGTAGCTACACATATAGCTATAAATTTTAAAACAAAATTCTCGGGGGGGGGGGGGGGTTCTTGAAAACGAGAGAACCATAAAAATCAGTATATTTAATTCAAACTAAGCTTACGGTTTCTTCTTCGGGGTGTCCATGTAAAATCGATGGCATATTTGGAGGAAAGACGTATTGGTCATATTGAGAAAAACTAGCTGCGGAATGTTCTACGCTACATGTGAAAATGAAATTTGTCACAACATCCACCAGATTTTGGATGCTGGTAAATTCTGGAATACCCTGCAGATTTAATTTGATATAACAAATTAAAAAAAAAAAGAAAAAGTGTTTATTGAGAATATGAAAGAATATATTTTCTTTAAATACAGCAATGTTATAAATTATTGAACTTTCTTTTACATAAAAGAAGCTTTTGTTCTCTTGTTACCTATTTAAAGCATCAAAAAATGTACATGTAATATGGGCTCAACAAGATATTGTAATGCAACATTTAAAATTGTCTTAACCATATAATTTTTGTATGTATTGAAATGTTATAGCAAATCCTTAATTTTACTTATAACGAGCTCATGAAACATTGGGAAATGTTAACTTTAAACATACATTTATTCCGCACCCCCCTGTTCCATCCATGGCCCTCGGTAATATCAATTCCTCTCTGAATGCCTGAATCTCAGGGTCTTGTTGAACATTTTCATCACTGTCTGATATAAATAGTCAACGCAATGTTTACGGCTATCAAAATGAAACGCAGTTTGTATTTTGGATTAACATTAACTGTGATTTCATTTAAATCATCAATTTGTTTGACAAACATACTGTTGTAGTAGTGTTTTGCGTATTCTGACACATATTGACGTATTGCTCCATGCAAGCGCAAAGCGTCGTCTTTGAAGAAATATCCTGGTATCGTCTATGAAATATTTAGGAATGAAATATTAAAAACACAACCAGTATAGTTCTTGTATAGATTTTTTTTCACGTAGAAAAATAAAGATAGATAGACCCATATATAATTGAAAAAAAATAGTAACCATAGCTTCCCTGGTCTCCAGGCTTGTCACAGTTGATGCATGTGTACTGTACGCCCAGTTTTCATTGCTTCATGTTTGATGAAGAAAATAAAAGTTAAACTATAATTATAAATAAGAAACTGTACGAAAACTATAAGGTCTTCCGTTGGAAACGGAAGACCTTAATGATTATGATGATAATACAATGTATTAATAACTTATACCATTTTCCCAAAGTGTATTGATGTCTAATAAGAGAGAACACCAATTTTCAAGCATGTTTTTAACCCAATTATATTTGTTATATTTACTTGTTTTTGAACTGTTTACACTTTTATAAAACATGTTAAAATATACAATTTGATATTTCAATTTTACGTTCATTGCTACTGTAGATCAAATATAATGTACAAAGACAAAGTTTTTGAACGAAGTGCATTCTTTCCTAGAGTTGCGGTATATTTTATTCTGTACTTATACTTGATTTCTTTTAATGAAATACATATCATGGCGTAGTTTTATTTCGTCTGGAATAAGAAGATTTCTTTGAGCAAAAGCATTAATAGCCACTCAATTCTAAATAAAGGTGTATTGTTCACGCCGACCACTACCAATTTTTTTCGGACATAATTTTCAATAGTGCTTAGGTAAAATCTAAAATAAAAACATTGGTTGGAAAATGAAGTTTAAAGATTTCAGAAAAACGTTTGTATTATTACTGAAAAAAAAAATCATTTGTGCAGTGTAACAATAATTTTATAATCTGGTTCACTGTATTAGAAATATTCCTTCACACCACCGATCTCGAACATTTTTAGGAGATTCCACACAGAGCAAATGCAGTTAACATTGTTTTTTTCTACTCCATTTCTGAAATGTATGGCATAATTTTAATTACTTTTTGTATTTATTAATGTCAACATGTGTGTGACCTACGTACAGTAGTCAGACCTTCCTTTTGTCTAAAGTGATATTTTTTTAATATTACTTTGCAAAATGTTTTTATCCTGTTATAAACTTTACTAAAACGTAGCTGTGCGATATTCAAGTTTGCACAAATGTGTTTATGGTTTTTCATCATGCCTTATCTATTCGAAAATAGATTGTGTTATCTGGTCCCTATTCCGGTTTCTTTTGATGTAAAAAGATAAGAACATTCTTTTTTAAATTGCTGAATCATAATACTATTAAAACTGTCTTACAACTACCAAAGCCACTGAAAGCCTTTAATATAATCAATATAATAATGTAATCTTGTATATGAATAATATTGTATAAATGACTGTCTTGTTTTAATTTGTTTCGGTAAATATATAACATATTCCGTTTATAAATGAAAACAAAATTGCAAATCTTAAAAAAATGTACTTTGAATAACATCTTATGTTAGATTTGAATTACAGTGATGCTTACTGTTTTGATATGAGCCTCAACATGGTGACACGCCCAATGTAACTGTTCTTGTCCACGTATCCCCCGGCCGGCAACTGTACATCCCTAGTGCCTCTTTAACACACGAACGCAATGTATATATATAATTATACAGAAAACAAGAAACTGAAACTGAACAACATGTGGTGTTATTATTATTTTTTTCAATATTCGTGGGCATCCGTTTTTGTGGATTGCGTGATAATCGGTTACGTAACTTCAATACAATTTGTTATTAGAAATATCAACTCAATAATCATTAAAATTCGTGGATCATCCCAACAACGAATTGTACGAAAAGTGGTTTTCAACGCATATTGACGAAACTTCAGTACTTAGGTAAGATGTTTATTTCAACTTACGTGTTTTTGCCATGCATATAATGGAAATGAGGAATAAGTAGCTTGTAAATAGGATGTCTGTCTGAGAGATTCCTGTGCATGCAGACACTAACTCCCTCCATTAAAAGATGTGTGAACCCTGTAATGTTTTGTTTTATGTTAAATATAACCAGACAACAATAAGATAAACTCCAGTTCTTATTTTAAATATATTTTGAATTTCCGATTCTTTTAGAGTTGTTATACTCAACATTCACTAAGTTTTAGCTTTAGTTTTAGAAGATATGTTAAAATCGTTTCGGGTAAGCCAAACGATAGAGCAATACAGAATTAATCAGCAGATTTTGTAGAAAAAGAACAAAAGGCTGCATCACTCAGTTTATCTTAACGACAGAAAACAGAGAACACTTATCATAAGTCAGAATGCATGATGTGAAGCAAAACTAAAAGTATTCAAATTGTAAAAGGATAAATTTATTGCAGTTACTGTGGAATCATTAGAATTCGTGGTGGCTCAATTTTTGTGGTATTCGTGGGTAGCTCAACCCCACGAATTTACATCCTCGACGAAGGGAACTTTGAGAGAATTCATTTTCGTACTTAAACTGAAAACACATCCACGAAATTACATCCCCATGAATATACATAAGACCTACTAACCACGAAAATTGGCCCCCATGAATTCAAATGATTCCACAGTATGTAAATTTTGATAATTGACAGTTTCTACTTGTATAAATAGAATTGTTGAAAAGATGGTTTTACCGGTATGTGTGACAGATTGATGATATTGAGATTCTAACATGTTAAACCACATCCTCATTTTCACCCACTGCCGAATGACGGAGGGATCCCCATGTACTCTTGGTGTGTAAACCTGGGATAAATTTATCAATTTTAGTTTTGAAAATGCATAATTGTACTTTTGACTTGTGTCGTTATCTCTTCAGAAAAATTAGCTATTGCCTAGGTTTTGGTTAACGTAATCGCGTTTTAGAAGATATAAAACTAGAATATTTGATATCTGGAATTAAAAACAACAATAAAGGCACCTTTCCCTCTTTGGCGTCAGTATTATTCATCCACAAAGCAACTGGCATTAATGAATCTTTGTAAATACCAAACAAAGCCATCGTCGATAGAAGCTACAAAACTAAATTGCTTATTAAAAAACTATGCATTCCATAAACCAGTTTTACGTGAATTTTATTATTGAAGACAAACACAAAAGAGACACGTATTGATTTACTAAAAACAAGATAATATCCAATATCCAATATGCACCGGTTAGGGAATAAAAAATATTTTTTTTTGGTAATAAAAGCTGGTTAAAGTGAGATATATTGTAACTCAATAGAAATAAATTTATTGAAATAATATTTCTCTAATATATTTTCATATTCATCAAATTTATGGTTCTTTTCAATTAATTTATACAAAACCAAATATCAACTGGAAATGAAATAATTCTTTAATACAAGAAGGTAAATATTTTATAATCATATTATTGTCTGGGTATTTCCGTCATTATGCAGGATATAGACACTTACCGTTGGTTCGTTAAGAGAAATCTCTGTAAGGTCTACAACATACAGTGTTCCCTGTTGAATATGTTTTTCTAACGTCATTTCCGTTAAGTAAGGATGGTTCTCCTCAATGATATCAACAAAAGGGACAAATCTATGGAATAAAATTTACTTGTAATATCTGCAATATAAATTTCATTGTAAAGCTTGTTTTTATTAAAGTTTGGTTGTTTTCATTTTTTAAAAACACATATGACAATGGTCGACATCATATCAAGTCATAAGAATTAACTGAACTTTAAGAATCATAATTACAATGTGATTCTCCTAAATCTTGCTAATTGAATTTTCAAAATTGATAAACTAATGTAGTTTCAATACTTTGTTGTGTTCTGGATATGATTACGTGAAGTGTTTCCCCCCCCCATATATTATAGAGTTTTAATTTTGCTTTAAAACGTTGAAACTGAAATTGTTTGAAATTATTTAATATAAAAATTTGATCTAAATAAATATACTTATAAAATACACCTTTTGTATGAAATTTGTAGCGCAAAGAAAGAATAAGTCGGTTAGTTACTTAAATGGATTCATTTCCTTGTATTTTATGCTAGATAATTATACATAATTATGTAGATACACAACAACTTATTACAAATAAAAAAATATTGTATACATAATAAAACAAAATCTTACTGTTCTGGAATCGCTTTGACTCGTTTAATGAGATTGCGAGTTACTCCATTTAATCTTTGCCAAGCAAACCAATGATCGGCTTGAGCTCTTTGCGACTATGAAAGAAAGTGAAGGATCAATAAATAATTTGTAGAAAAAGAGTTTAATTTATATTGTTAATCAATCATTAAATATACATCTGCCATTGAGACTAATATTATTGTTTAGAATAATAACAGTAAAAATAAGAATAAACAAATCTTTTATTTATCCAATGTTGTCGGTAAATCTAAATGCTAGTATAATAAATTTGTTTTTGATTTCTAATAACTAAGTAAACTATATATAGCTATATTTATGCATACCTGTGTTTGATTTGGGCCGTCTATTTCTTCATTTCTCCACACCTCACATCCCTATAAATGACAAGAACACAAAAGTTTAAAAAAAAGTTTAAACCAAGGGAACGAATCATGTGTAACTTTTTGGATTACAATATATTAATATTATTTTTTTTTTGCTGAGTCTCGGTTTCTAATTTAAGCATTAACAAAAATCATTAGGAAAAATTTAATTTCTCCATATTTAATACTTGTTTAATTCATTATATATTTACATCCACCGAGAATGGTTCCTTCTATTTCCTAATGATATTAGAACACGCAATGTCATTATTTAAATAAAAAGAAAAAAACGTTTATATGTTTTTGATGACGTGACAATAGCTTGCTTAAAAATATCGGATAAATCCACAGGACGTCAGGTTAAAAAAATTGCACAATTATTATTCATGATGCACATTCATCTTAATTTTCATGCTTGATGGTGGAGAATTGTATAATAAGAGATTAATCCAATTTTTGAAGAATTCATTCCCAATAACATATATACAGTGTTGTAACAATGTCGGCTTTTTGATGATTTAGTTTGCGGTTAATTTAAGAAATATTGTATCATATTTGGATGTATATGGGTGTTTTGATTATAGAGTATTTTTATCCACATTAATATCGACAGGTGTCCCATACAACCCTAAGGGTAAATTGATTATGTTAGCTACGCTGAGACAAATATTTTACTCTTCTTTTCGCGTCGGGCAATCTTTTGTCGTCGGCGGCTCAATTATTCAATGTAACATTCAACCCTTGATATACTAATTTGCACTGACGCCTTGATATTTTAATTTTGTTTTAAAATGTCGGTAGGAAATATGCATTTAAATCATATGAAAAAGGATAAACACATTTAAACTGATTAAAACATTGAACTTTAAATGATTTCGCATGGTAAATGATGATGTATAACTTTTTATCAACTTGTTGATTGTGTTTCTATCTCACCACCTAGGGTCGGGGATAAAAAACACAAAAATTTGTTGGAAAAACCATTTACCATCACAAACCATGACGGATCTTATGAATAATACTTTTCAAAATTTTCTTTAATTTTACGTTTAAAAAAAACCCAGTGATTATATACATGTATATACCTTTTGAATACATAATTATTTGCTTGTTTTGTTATATATTTCACCTTTGGTTCTTTCAGGACTTTGGAATTTCTAAAATGTCGTATCATTTGCGGTATTGTCCATTTGCCTCGTCCAAATATTCGTATATAAATCAGAGAGAAGAAAACCCCTACTCCTAAAAAGAACTGTAAAACGGGCTTTTCATTAAAAGTAAAGTCTTTTTATGATAAATATGTTACACACAGATTCCAATTACAATAAAAGCCATGCAAAAATGATTGTAATGAAAACAGGAACAACGCGTTAAGATCAATTTTCAGTAAGAATCAAAATTCGGTGGCAACACATATTCACCGATTTACTTTATCCTTAACAGTTTGATAGACTTTGATAAGTGACAAAGCCCAACACTGTTAAATTGTTGTTATTTGTCCCATTGCCATGGTAATAGAGAGTAATGGCTCTTTAAAGCTTTTTTGAGAATTTATTGTGAGAATATATTATCCAAAAAATTGTCATTTTTCAAAAAAAAAATATGATTGTGTTCATTTAATTTGAAATCAAAATGCTTATGATACTTTATTTTACCCAGTAGTATTACTCTTTAATTAAAATAAAAAAAAAACTATCTTAACCGTTGATGATAACGGGCTGAAAATTGTGGAAATTGCTTATATTTAGAGGCACTTTGGGATGGTATTATTCATCAATAAAATATGAGTAATTCATATAAGTTGTTGAGAATAAAAAAAAGTTTGTCCCCAACTTAAACGAAACTTGAAAATAAACCCATGATATTTGTTAAAAAAAAATAAATGACTGTGCAATGGACATTTCCAAAAGTAAGAATTTTTGCCTGGTGTATTTCTGTGATCCTATAATTTCCATAGCAGCATCACCTCTGTGTTGCATAACAAGGATTCTTGAAGTGTAGTTTAAAAATATACGCAGTGTTTACAAGTACAATCAAAACAAAACTGCTTAAAATCTCTAAAATCAGAATTAACAAGATATTGACATTGCCTTCAATTTCATACTTGTTCTACCAGCGACTGGTGTCAATTTTTCATTTATAAAGTGTATACTGTATGAACATTGATATGGTTGTTTGAAACAAACATGGTTTGTTTTAAGTATTTAAAAAGTTGATATATAAGTGGACAACACTTCATTATATAGGTTTTAATATGGTAAGATTTCATTTTTTCCATGTTTAGTCTCGGTTATCATGGCAACGGTTACATCCAGTAACAAATAACAAACTGTTGCTAAAACTTATTTTTTCTTTTTTAACATAGGTGAATACATTAAATCTTTGATTCTTACATAGAATAAATATTTAATTCTAGTTTGGACATTCGGTTTTTAGTGATAATCGGAATCACGCGTATACATGTTCACCTGTGTAAATTATGGGGACATGATCGGGATTATGATCAAAAGTTTTGTTTTTGTTTTTAATGTTTACAATGCTTCAGAAAGACATTTCTATTAGTTAACCAAAATTTGAGTGCCAGTCGTCATATCATAAGCGAGATACAAAACCCATAATTCTTTGTTATGTTAACAAAGCTTAATTCGTGTTTTTGTTTACATTTTGAATGTTGAAGTAAAACATTTCAGGTTTAGACCTAAAATAATGTTGCAAACGCTAGGAACTGTTTACTTATGCTTAAAAGGAATCAGCAGATACCATCTTGAAAAAGAACTTTTACTTGTATATTGAACCAATGTAAAGAAAACCAACGCACGCTCCTTGTTTACAAATCAAAGAATTGTGAGATCTGTATCTTGCTTACAACTCTACGACTGACAAATTTTGGTTGATCATAAAAAATGCATTTCGAAAGTATAAAGAAAAATAAAAAAAGATAAATAAAATTTGACAAAAATGCCCCATTTAATGCAAACAAACGTTAAGACAAAAATAGAAAATTACATACCATGTAAAAGAAGGACCTTTTTTCTTCTTTTGGAAATTCTCGTAACTAAAATTTTAAAACGTTTGTATTGCATCTTTCATAAAGAATCATCAACATTGGAGAAATATAAACATATTGCCCAGTTTTTAAATCTTTAAAACCTAACGTGGTTAGTAAATATGCATGTTACCTATGTGTATATTTGACCAATATATTGAATAAAACATTGTCCTACTTTGGCAACTAAAATTGACATATACAATTGTAAGAATTAATTATAAAGATACTGTTTTGATTTTATTATGGACAATACGCACCATTGGTGGTAAGTTAACTATATTAACAAGTCTCTGTTCGATATCAGTTAATCCAAAAGTTGACTGCTGTAATTGATATTTTTTTCTTGCACTTTCCAAGCTCCGTTGTCTTGTCTGAATTTCATCATCGTTTTGTGGGAGTACTACTGGAACAGAGTATGCACTTCCCATCTTGACTATTCTTTTTGTTCAAAGTTAATGTCCCAATCTTGAAGATCAAGCTTCTTTCTGTGTTATATCTATGAGGAAATTTGCAGTTTTAAAAGTAACAAAGAATGTCAAAAAGGCATGAAAGGTTAATGGTATATGTTCATTAAAATGTAGATGCGATGCGAATGGAATATATGAAATTTAAATAAATAATGAAAACTTTGATAAATATTTTTACAGTTATTTAGTTTTTTAATATTAAATCTTAATATTTATTTATTATTTTATTATTTAATCTAAATAGATGACACTTTAGTCAATATCACATGAATCTGGTATGTAAAAAAATATATATTCAAAATTTTATTTTTATTCAAAATGCAAGTTTTATCAATTGATTTGAGCAAAAATGATGTATCAACAGTTTCGTAACTTTATTTGTACCGCCTGCAAAAAAATATCAATTAATATCTTACTTTATCTGTATTGTCTTAGTTTATCAGTAACTTCTAAGTTTTATTTTAGTAATGTCAAAGTATGTCAGTACTTTACAATTTTATCAGTACCGTCAGTAAACATACCAGTTTATGTATGAGATTATTAGTAATGTTAGTACAGTATCAGTAAATAGCTTAATCAATACAAAAAGGGTTTGTCAAACTGCCCTGGTTTAGTAGTGTATTGAAATAAAATATGTGTTTCGAACCGATACTTCTAATACAAATACATGAAGTATTGTAACAAATGACGAAGACTGTTTGCTTGTTTTAGAGTTCCAGATTCAGTACTGAAAAATAAAACGTTCTGTTGTTTAACCAGCACAACAGCATTATACATTGTATAAATTCCGCAGAAAAAAGCCGTAAAAAGTAGTTAAGTAAGCAAGTCTTTAGATATAAAACAATAATATGACCGGAAAAAATAACCTGATCTAGATCTGGTTAAAAAACCAGGGTACTGCTCTTCATTTTTGTTGTCCAAAAATATTAACAATCCTATTCTTTGACTCACATAAGGCCTCGGGAGAATAGCACAAAACAATGACTATTTCTTGTCTAAATTTTTCGACGATGTGGTGACAGTTGAGCTCTTATTGTTAACACGAGTTCAGGGATATCTTGTCGAGATTCTCAGTTTCCAGCTTCCTGTTTTATTATCTGATGTGTCTTCGCTTATAAGATATTACGTACTTTATTACATAACTTGTTTATCGATCGATGTGAAGTTCATATGCATTACCAATACAGGATACAGGATGAGTCGTAGTGTCCTGTTTTAATCACAAAGGATTAAACATAATTCAATAAGGCCACAAACCTACATGTATAATTTTTAACATTAGCAACAACAATTTCATAAAAAAATTGTAAAGGACTCTGAATTGCTAATGATAACAAAATAGCAAATGAATTTATCTTAATTGTTTTCCCAAATACAGCTTGAAATATTAATGTGTGTTCTTTTTCATCTCTTGTTCAAAGGAATAAAAAGGATTTTTTTTTCTTTTTTGAGAAAAATTATTTCTAAAATACCCCGCATAAGATTTTCTAACAAAATTAAAATATGTTGTTTTTAGATTTTTTAAACTAATTAAAGGTGAAAATTCTCATTGATAGTTTTTTATTTTTATTCAATTTTTTAAAGATGGGGAATATACTGATGTGCCTCTGTTAATATCTTTTTCCAAAATTTATTTGACTATGCAAACTTTTGAAAAAAGTACACTCATATTATTAATAACACACTAAAACGAATTCCAAATATTTTTTACGAATGAACCAGGATAACAATTAATTTCCTTTCCGAGTGTTTCACAATTACTTTATTTATTTGATTTTGTATGGTTTCGTTTCAAATACATTAGAACGAGTAAAATTATCCATTCTGGACCAGTGTCCTCCCATAGAGTTACTATAGAGGATCCTCATGGTATCCTCCCAGGATGTGAGGATACCGATGAAATCATTTAATGAGTTTGATTAATTGAAAAAGAAATGATAAATTTCCTTAAAATTCAATCAAATTGATCAATGAGATAACAAAAAAAAAAAACAAGAGGCCCATGGGCCACATCGCTCACCTGAGCAACAATAGACATGATAAAATCAGCTTAATGGAGATCGACATAATACAAAATATCTGGACAATGTAGTAATAAATGTAGATATTCTTATGTTTATAATCAAGTCCCTCTTTTGACAGGATGATTTTATATTCATATCACATGTTGAGCATCGCAGTTCGCAACAAGATTCTAGACAATTGTTTATACATGGGATATAAACCTACATCAAACTCTGAACCCCTTGTGAGGCCCAAGAATCGTCCAGGGGCAAAAGTCTTAACAATTTTAAAGAATCACAAATTGGCAAAATGTTTGCATATAAGTAAAACCATATATATTATTACATTTCAGTTTTTGTGAATTAAAAATGTTTTCCTTTGTAAAATTGGATCCTGAATGTGGCCCCACCCTACTCCTCAAGATGTTTATTTTAACGAATTTGAATCAACACTACCCAAGGTTGCTTTTACTAAAGTTACAAATTTTCTAGACAAATGGTTTTGTAGAAGATTTTTCTCCATATATTCCTATGTCAAAAATTTGTCTCCCTCCCCCCTCCCCGTTGTGACCCCATCCTACCCCCGGGGATCATGATTTGAACAAACTTAAATCTACCTAGTCCTTACCTGAGGATACTTCCACATAAGTTTCACCTTTCCTAGCTACTTAGTTTTAGAGATTTTAAAGATTTACTCTATATATTCCTATGTAAAAATTCGATCCCCATTGTGACCCCACCCTACCCCCTGGGGTCATGATTTTCACATCTTGATTCTACACTAGCTGAGGGTGCTTCCACATAAGTTTCAGCTTTCCTGGCTGATTAGTTTCTGAAAGGAACATTTTTAAAGATTTACTCTATAAATTCCTATGTAAAAATTTGACCCCCCCCCCATTGTGGCACCACCCTACACCCGGGGGTCATGCTTTTCAAAACTTTGAATCTACACTAGCTGAGGATGCTTCCACATAAGTTTCAGCTTTCCTGGCTCATTAGTTTCTGAGAAGAAGATTTCTTAAGATTTACTCTATATATTCCTATGTAAAAATTTGACCCCCCCCCCCCCATTGTGGCACCACCCTACTCCCAGGGGTCATGATTTGAACAAACTTTGATTCTACACTAGCTGAGGGTGCTTCCACATAAGTTTCAGCTTTCCTGGCTGTTTAGTTTCTGAGAAGAAGATTTTAAAAGATTTACTCTATATATTCCTATGTAAAAATTCAACCCCCATTGTGGCCCCATCCCACCCCCGGGGGTCATGATTTTCACAACTTTGATTCTACACTAGCTGAGATGCTTGCACAAAAGTTTCAGCTTTCCTCGCTGATTAGTTTCTGAGAAGAAGATTTTTAAAGATTTACTCTATATATTCCTATGTAAAAATTTGAGCCCTCATTGTGGCACCACCCTACTCCCTGGGGTCATGATTTTCACAACTTTGATTCTTCACTAGCTGAGGATGCTTCCACATAAGTTTCAGCTTTCCTGGCTGATTAGTTTCTGAGAAGAAGATTTTTAAAGATTTACTCTATATATTCCTATGTAAAAATTCAACCCCCATTGTGGCCCCATCCCACCCCCGGGGGTCATGATTTTCACAACTTTGATTCTTCACTAGCTGAGGATGCTGCCACATAAGTTTCAGCTTTCCTGGCTGAT
Organism: Magallana ariakensis; assembly: GCA_020458035.1. Taxonomy (NCBI): domain Eukaryota; kingdom Metazoa; phylum Mollusca; class Bivalvia; order Ostreida; family Ostreidae; genus Magallana; species Magallana ariakensis. Next base: position 54,423,458 of record CM035812.1, on the reverse strand, counting down.
TAGTTTCTGAGAAGAAGATTTTTAAAGATTTACTCTATATATTCCTATGTAAAAATTTGACCCCCCCATTGTGGCACCACCCTACCCCCGGGGATCATGATTTTCACAATTCTGAATCTACACTAGCTGAGGATGCTTCCACATAAGTTTCAGCTTTCCTGGCTGATTAGTTTCTGAGAAGAAGATTTTTAAAGATTTACTCTATATATTCCTATGTAAAAATTCAACCCCCCATTGTGGCCCCACCCTACCCCCGGGGATCATGATTTTCACAATTTTGAATCTACACTAGCTGAGGATGCTTCCACATAAGTTTCAGCTTTCCTGGCCAAATGGTTCTTGAGAAGAAGATTTTTGAAAATTTCTCAAAATTGTCCAATAATTGCCAATTATCTCCCCTTTAAAAAGAGCGTGGTCCTTAATTTTCACAACTTTGAATCCCCTTTGCCTAAGGGTGCTTTGTGCCAAGTTTGGTTGAAATCGGCCCAGTGGTTCTGGAGAAGATGTTGAAAATGTGAAAAGTTTACGGACAGACAGACAGACAGACAGACGGACAGACAGACAGACGGACAGACAGACAGACAGACAGACAGACAGACGGACGACAGACAAAATGTGATCAGAAAAGCTCACTTGAGCTTTCAGCTCAGGTGAGCTAAAAACAATCAAAATGTTTTACTTAAATTAATAGTAAATATTGATTACACAATTCCTGATTATAATTCAGGCGCAACCGATTCTAACACAGCTTTATTACAGCTCACTCTTGAGTTATTTCTCAGGACGGGAGGCTAATTATGACATTTTCTATTCATTTCAATTAATGCCATGTATAATTTTTTTTGTAAATATTGTAATTGAAGAATCATTTTAAATTAATCAATAAAATTATCCAATTACTAACAACAGTATCAACAACTATTGAGGTAGCAGGTGTGTTTTGATGAGGACGCGGTCAAGCGCAACACAGGTAAATATTTCAAAAGTGCCTGAACAAACCAGCATATAAACTGGTTTTAACCAGTTAAAAAATCAAAAACACGTCGCTACTTGTTAGTTCAGACGCTGTTGTTTAATTGATACAGTACCGATCAGACCCAACCTAACAGAAAGTAAACCCAAACTAAACCCTGGGTTTACTTTCTGGGTTTACTTTCTGGGTTTACTTCGGGTTTACTAGAGTGGACCCAGAGTAAACCTAGAGTACAACTACAAATTGTAATGTATAATTACAAATACAGATATTAGAGTTTACGTTCAGAGCACAGTGTGATATCTCATTTTTTTATAGATACTGTCACGATCACCTTTTTCCTGCTTTCCTTAGCTAAATAAATGATCATATTTATAAATAAATGAAATCATGTATTTAGTTTATCATTTTTAATAAGCTTTTGCTAAACTATTCTAACTGTCGATATCTCCAAAATTATGTTAAATTTACACTCACAATTACACTTTAGAAAGTGGGTTGATAATTAAACCGGTATGTCAACAGTAGGGAATTGTTTACACGTACTTTCGTACTACGGTTAAAGCTTTGAAATATTCAACATTATAAAGAATTGAAGCAATAGTGATAGCCGGTTATGAAACCTATATTCATTTTCCGGGATTGAAATGCGTTGTATATGTACATTGTCGAATCAGTTTAACATAGTTTTAATGTCAACCCCTTCTCCCCGAAACCAAATACACCTAATGTCCAACCCCCCCCCCCCCTCCAAAAAAAAGTTCAAAAGTTCAATTAACACATGAGCTAGCAACATAGGTAATTTTGCATAACATAAATTTGACGAAATCCCGCTACATGGTGCTTCCATACTTAGTTGATATATATGCTGCACACATGGAAAATATGGTTAAATTCATGTTCTGAAGGAATGCATATTGATTTCAGACGAAGTATTATCAATCAATGCGCAATGAGTTAAAAACAAGAGGAGTAAAATACCTTAAATAATAGATTTAGTCCTGTATAGTGATCTAAATGACAATAAATGCGTTTATGCTGCAAGAATTTTTTTTTCTGTTTTCTTATAGTATCAACTAACTTTAAAGTTAAAATAAATTATATATGAATTATTATAATTATTTTACCGCAAAAAATTACCTTTCATTTTCTATTTCAGAGATTTTATTTTGTTCTAATACAGAATATGAAGTTTAATACATATTAAGTCATATTTATAACACATCAAAATTAATTATCATTTTCATTTAAACAGATAGATCAAAAATGGTTTGGTACATTTCAATATCAGAAAACTTTATTTCAATATATTCACGGTACTTCTTTTGTTTTTTAAACTTCATCATCACTGGATTTAGGCAATATTTAAAGGTACTAGCAGCTAACAAGTGGAGAGATTGATACATTAATTGTTTGAAATAGAATTATCAAATATGCATACAAATCTTGCGGTACTTGTTTAAAGTAAATTGTCAAACGATTATCACACCCTAACAATGTTATCAAATATTTTTCATACCGTGGTTTTATCTACATGTTATCGTTAATTTTTTATGCAGATGTTGTTATAAAGTGTAAATATTGCTGATTTAGAAAATAAGTAAATATATCATAGTGACCTAAAGTGGAATAAAAATAATTATATGTATGAAATTTATATATATCTGTAATATTGTAAATATTATCAATATTAAAAACCTATGAACTCTATATCTGAAATAATGAAATTATTATATTTCTGTAAGAATCAATAATAAATTTTTCGTATTTAATTAAATTTAGTTTAATTTTACAGGCTCCCCAATAAAAGCTAAAAATATGCCCTGTTGGTACAACCCAGATCTAAATGACACATGGCCTCAGATGTACAGAGACAATGGTGGATTTTATAGCCATGCTAGCAAGATTGTAACGAACTATTGTGCCTCATCATCATCAGATTTGTTTTTCAAATACGAAGTGCCTAAGGCATTTATCAATCTTGCTGTACTGGATCATGGCTACTTAGCACTGCCAGTTACAACATTTTGGATTGATGCAGCTCAGAAAGTAAGATAATTGAAAATAGGCACAATAAGTTTATATGGTAAAGGCTATTATTTTCAAATAATGGTGAAATGTGTATTTTAAAATCGTGCATTACTATTTGTAGAGATAGCAATGAATTTTTTTAACTCTTAAAATGAATATACCAATACTTGTACAACTTCTAAATGAACGTATTGATAAAATTTACTGCAGTGAGCAGGTGTCAGGGATGGATATTGCTCGCATTGAGTATTATACTAGGAAACAGAACCTTTCGAAAGATTGGCACCGAGAGAGAAAGAGATAGAGAGAGTGGCGTTTGGCATCTTTAAGACTTGGGGATATTTGAAGAGCTACAGATCGTCGCAACAAACTGAAGCTTTGTGCTAGCATCTTTATGCCTATGAAACTGAAAACACCAGCGGTGTTACATGGACGGACTTGTGGTCTTTTCATATATTCCGAGTACAATTATTTAACTGCTTCTCCTGATGGTATTGTTTTTGGAGAAACTGCTTTAATTGAAATCAAATGTCCCTTTAAGTTTACAATTATCTAACTGCTTCTCCTGATGGTATTGTTTTGTGGAAACTGCTTTAATTGAAATCAAATGTCCCTTTAAGGGTAGAGATCGTAAAATTGCTACATACAAGTTTTTTCCTTTTTGGTAGAAGATGATGATGGTGTATTACATGTGAAAAAGAATCATAGTTGTTACATGCAGGTTCAAGGACAGCTGAATATTTGTAAGAAAGAGATTGAAGTGTTTCTTTGTTGTTTACACGTTCTTACACATATTTGTTGAGGAAATCAATGTTGATAGAGATTACTGGAAGGTTGCATATTACCAAAACTAGAGTTGTTTTACAAAAAAAAATCATAGAAAATTTCTTGCTGAAAATTTATAACTTGATGTATTTAGTATGTATCAAGCACAAGAACATGTGTAAAGAGTTGGACAAGCCTAGAACATTGTATAAACTAAATAATTATTGTTGTGTTTACTTTGTAATGGAAAACATTTGACCATTGACAGAAATATTTTTAAGTCAAGAAAAAACATTGCTTTCCAAAGTTTTTCTCTTTTTTAAAGTTTGTTGTTGTTGAAATCAATGATTTTTTGAACTGGCACAGCTGTCTTAAAAAGTGTTAATGCACCGATTGTCTAGATGAAATGGTGATTTTGTGCAAAAAGTGTCGTAAAAGATGAAACTTAAATTGAAAATATGAAGAGTACATAATATAATATATTGAAAACTGATTACAGTACTGTTATATAAATAATTTATTCCATTGTTCATTGGTGTTTTAGTCCTTTATTAAGAATATTTGTCAACAATGCAAAGTCTAAAGTTGAGTATGAAAAAATAAATAATTTTTTTTTAAAGCCATATAGCCTATTGCTTTGCTCTGCGGAGGTTCTTTCTTGAGAATTGTGTATGTCTTTGCCAGACCAATGATTCTCTCAATATGAATTCGCTTTAATGCTATTCTACGGTCTCTAACAACATATTGTGCCTCAAGTTGACTTTTCCCTTTTAACATTGTAGGGGTATTGACTTGAGCATTTCGTAAGGCAAACAAATCCTGAACCATGATACCCCTGTCAGTCATTATGCTGTCATGGTCTTGGAATTTGTCTTTGTCTTTTAACAAGTCAGATCTTTCAATTATTTGCTGTCTCTTAGAGAATCACAGTAAGCATCTGAAATAAAACTAACAGCTCCATGTGGTGTACAACCAACCATTACCTTTAGAGTATTTTTGTTTACGTAGCTAGAAAATTTAGCATTTTTGGTATTAACATTCTGGGGCTTGTTTATGGGTATCACTGTGGCATCAAGAATTACTCTTGTTTTGTTAAAATTAGCAAAGAAGTCATTTGGTGTTTATTCATCAATTACTGATCTAGAGAGCCAAATATTTAACTCTTTGAATTGAAAGTACATGAAATTGATCCATGTAACAAAAATATTTGATACAGTACTTTCACTAACTTCAAACATATAACTAAGTTCAATGTCGACTTTTGCTTGCCTCAATTTCATCATAACTAAAACAAATGTTGAGGGGAAAGCAAGTTACATTTTAAGTTCTAATTATGTGCCACAGGACCAAGAATTTAAAACACATCATGATATAGTCATAATTTTCAAACCCTATGTAATATTTCACCATTTTAGAATTTTTTTGTAATTTTTCAATAGAAGACCTGGTTGATTAATCAAACTATATATATTGGTCACACTGCCATTTTTATCTATCTCATCACTTTCACAATCAACACTGACTTCCTCTTTCACAGACTCCCCCACCACTTCATTTAGCACACATTCGCCATCATCACACGATACAATTTCAAAACAGTCACTGTCACTCTTTGCTCTTTTACCTTGCGCTTCTTTGTTTGCCCTTGCATGCACAGGAAAAACCGAACAGCGTCAGGTTTTAGTCTCTTTCTTTTCCTTAATTAAAAATAAAAACACAATTTAATATACTTTCATATTTTATTAAATTAAAAACAAAACGATTTGTTTTAGTTGATCATAGGAATGCTTAAAGAATTTTTGTCGTATTTGGCTACTCGTTGATGAGACGTTTAAAAAACAACAGGCTAAAAATATTTCTAAATAAGATATTTCTGTTTGGATGATCGGTAACCTTTATTTACATTCTACAAAACCCGTTAATTTTCATGAATCAATTACGATAAGAACCATATTCGCGCTTAATTCCAAGATTAAATCGTTGTTTAATCAAACAAACTAACCAAGAAGCGTAGACGAAACATAACTAGATGTATCTGGTGCAAAGTGATCACCGCATACGCGGTCGTGAACAGCCGGCTCCTACAGCTTTTTAGACTTCTCATATAGCCTTCAAATCGCGAATCGCCATTCCAGCTTTCATTTTGTGTTTGATGGAAACAAGTGTTCACCTTTTTTTGTTTTTACACAAAAATATACACATCAATATACCGGCATTTTGCCGTTTACGCGTATCCAAGCTTAGCGAAAAGGGTTAGCAATATGGCGACGGTTATACATCATAGTTCACTAGCGCCACATAGGGGGATAACTGTGCATGGCGGATTTTATTCAATCGGCCACTGAATGTTAATAACATAAGTGTTGTTCAAAATATTAAACAAAAACGTATCCCGGAGCCTATGGTCGCAGGGGAAAACATAAAAAAATAATAAAATTGAATAGTATGGGTATAAGAAGAGCCATAGTATCAATTAAAAAAACATCACTGTTTCTGAGTGATAATACATGGTTTTTAATTATTATAAGAACATCTTCGGCATATATCTCTTAATATATCTTGAAAAGATTGAAGTGAGTTCCCCGTCGCGCTTCGATTAATTTTATAAGGATGTCATGCAAAGATATGGAACAAACTTCTCACTAGCCATGGACACACAATCTTCGCTAGCCAAGGGTGACCATCCACGTTGTTTACTCTATTCATTGAATATTGAATACTATTGAAAAGTGGATCGTCACCATTGGCTAGCGAAGATGTGGACGCCCAGGATCATTGAGTCGATGCAAATACATATATACTACAAAGACATTCTGGGAGTGGCATTGATAAAACACTTATAAATCTATAAGCAATTGCATAAAATCGTCACCACTAGAAGGGAGTGTAGAAATAATAGCAACTATCGCCAAATCAACATTCATAGTTAAATACGATATTGTACGCGTATATATACATGTTACATGCATATTTTAAAATCAATCAATTTCAACTTGTTAAAGCTTTCTCTCTCTCTCTCTCTCTCTCTCTCTCTCTCTCTCTCTCTCTCTCTAATTGGAGATTAATTCTGTAAAACTATGTTTGATGCGGACACCATACATTTTAACTGCTTAAAAGGGGGGTTGGGTGGTTGGGTGTTGATGGCTATGTCGATTGCTATATCCTTAATCAAGTTATATTTTCCATTGCTTACTATAGTACTATTCTGTATTATCGTTTCTAAATCACTAAAAATCGTGATTTGACATGTTCTCTTATGATCTGAGGATAAAAGTAAGTGTCAGTGTACGAGTCCGACCTCAGAATCGCGAAATCTGGAAATGTCTATTATTTAGATTAATTTACTCGAAGAATTTGCGGACTATGCAAGTTTCCGTGCAATTTAAAAATAACATCTTTTGAATTGCACACTATATAATGTGTGCGTGTCTACTTGAGTTCTTATTGGTCATATTCCAAATTTACATGACGAAATCACAGCTTTCAATACTTTTGAATGTATTTGGAAGAAGGCTTGAATACATATCTTCTGTAGGACTTGGTGAAGAATAAACAATATCATATTCTAATTTTTAAAGAAGAAAACATTTAAAAAATGTAAATAAAAAAAATAATAAAGATATCGATGAAAAGGGTATACTTCACTACATGTAAAAGCAAACAACCGGACTATACCCTAATGTAAACACGCTTTGTTCGAGGACAAGAATCAATCACTCTGTGTTACTCGAGACAGGTGCCACGTAAAAAATAATGCCAAGCAAAAACTGTTTTGTTTGTCTTTCCAGAACATTTATAGAAAATGGTACAATAGTGGGAGAAGTGCTGCAAAGTAGATGCAATTAGTTCTTTGAAAAGAGCGTTTGCTTTGGTGACATTTTAAGCCAAAAATGCAGCTGGAGGAAGGTTTATAGATAAGACAAAAATGGGGGTGGGTCAAAGATAGCTGCAATTATGTAGCCCTCTCCGATTTTTTATACCTGATGTTAACTGGAGAGGGCTACAATTCCATAGGATCTCCGTAATGGTGCAAAATTATTTTTTTTAATGCGGCTGACTTCGGTTTGAAAAGATCGTTTTTATGTTAGACTTGATTTATTAATTCAGGTTGAACAAACTAACCGTATATAAATCAAAACCAGATAAAACACACCAGCATGTTTACCAGTCGTCTTCTTCAGCAGCCATGACAGTTCTCGCGTGATTTTGTGGGATTTACGCTTGGAGTTTTGATGGGCTTGATAACGTTAATGTCAGTGTAAATAAGCGGTCTTACCTCGTTATATCACTAAAACATCACTAATGGAAAGGATATATGATGGAAAATTCATATTTACCGCGTTATTTATGTTTAAATGGGGGAATTCCTATATTTAGTTCAAGATCGGCTTCTAAATTTTCATTGGCTGTCCCAAAATAAAACTGATCAAGGTCAGTAAACATGGCGGACAAATTTAACTTGCGTTGTTGACATACACGAAAAATAACCGATATATGGACAACACTTGATAATTTTGGATTAATTTATGCCATACACAACTACAATATTTGAGTTCAGGTAAGAAATGCAAATGTTATTGTCATTTATATACGATTTGAGCCAAAAACGATGCGGGAGTGAATGACTCCCGCACTTGCACCATTACGGAGATCCTATGGAGTTGTAGCCCCCCCCCCCCCCCCCCCCAAAAAAAAGGGGAGAGGGCTACATTATTGCAGGTAGGTCAAAGATTTTTTTAAGGAATAAGGAATTTTTCTTTGAGTATAAGAGGTGATATTTTGGTCGGGGCGTGATCAAATCCAATAAAGCCCGGAGGGTTTTATGATAGATTTGATCACGCCCCGGCCGAAATTATCTTATATAATTTTAAACCATCGTACGAATAAATATTTAAATATAAATAAGCAAATCCCGCTGGCGCCTCAATTTGGCGTCATTTGAAGTTATGGGTTATATAGTATAAAATCGATACGTAGTGTTATCACAGGCAAAGACACTGAAAAATGTAAGTATTTTTCAATAACTATATATTATGAGAACTAGAGCCTAAGAGTTTATTTTGTATGGCCTAAAATCAAGAAGTGGAACGGAAATCAGTAGGCCTATGTTTTTGTAAAGAAAGAAACCAATACCGACGCTATAGGTCAAGTCTTATTATAAACAAGTGTTTAATATGAGGCGAAATATCACGATACCCTTTTTATGTCGTTTGCTTTGTAAGAAATAAAAATGCACTCCACTTTTTCATTAAAATAAAACTTAATTGACCGAAGAAACTACTGCAATGTCAATTATTATGCACATAATATAGAATCGGACCAAGCAGCTCTAAGAATCTATCATAAAAATCTCAGATGTAAATGATACAAAATTTAATGCATAAGGTATCTATTGTACACACGTCTTTTAATTTTAACAGCGCACACCAGAAAACAAAGCCTGTGTCAAATTGCATTGTCATTCAATATCAGCACCTCTTGCCTCTTGAACTATGTACCAGATTGTATAATGTGTGTCGTGAGAACATTCGTATATTTTTTTCGCCTTCTGAATTCTTTGAATGCCTAAACTCATTACGCATCAAGGACAAAATATGTTCATTCATTATAAACTATGATATTATACTTTGCAACAATCATCAAATCAAAACCACAATGATACTAAGTTTGTGTAATATATATATATATATATATATATATATATATATATATATATATATATATATATATATATATATATATATATATATATATATAAACAATAGACAATTTTAATACAAATACATATGCATGTAAACTTGAACTTAAAAAAAAAAAAATAAGGCGTGTCTTCTATCAGGAAGTGTCAAAACTTTTATAATTAAAGCACTTTAAAAAAATTAAAAGGTAATATTACTGTCTTCCAACTTAAAATCAAATCTATGTAAGAATCTAAGATTTATAAAAGGGTCTGGCCACGCAAAGTCACCAATTTTCCTTATTTTTATACATGGACAAACCTAGGTGTAATTAAACACAAAAATAAACTAAAATTTGGTTGCTGGAGGTAACCGTTGCCATGGTAACCGAGGCTAAAGATGGAAAAAAGCAAAATTTACCTACTTTGTAGCCATATTAGAAGGTTTTGTCCACTAATGTAAACTATCAAATACATAAAACAGACTTTCGCCTATTTTCAATTCTTATATCAAGAAAAGTGTTAGAGAAACCGATACTTATAACTGTTACAATGGAAACGTTACAATTTTTTTAATATCAGTTATTTGCTAATTTTTTATAAGCCGATTGGGAAACTATTAAATTTTTACAACCTTATGAATGTCCACGTAATGTATATATTTTATCATGAAAATTGACACCGTTGCTATCGTAATAAGGCCAAGAAATTTGAAAAATTGAGAAATTGAAAATAATTTTGATGCTTTAATGAATTAATTAATTAAAATTAACTTTAATGAATTAAAGTTTGCAAAGTATAATATCATAGTTTATAATTAATGAACATATTTTGTCCTTAATGCTTTAAGCATTAGAAATTTTTAGCAATTGTTTAGTTGGAACTTTCAAAAAGATAATTTTAATCTAATCTAAGTTGTGTAGAAAATCACATAGAAATTCTTACTTTTTGAAAAGTCCACAGCAATGGCAGTTATTTTTTTTTTAAAAATGTCAGAATTGTTTCAAGTGTCATTAAAGTTTAGGACATACTTGGTTTTTTCTCACCTATTGATTTCATATATTTATTCATTATATCTGAATAATATACATTAAAAAATCCTTAAGTATAATAATTTACCTTTTTTAGCTTAAATCATAGCAACGGTTCTCAATTTTCATATTTCAATTCTTAATTGAACAATCATAATAATTTTTTTTCAAAACTCTGATGACCTCGACACGTTGAAAATTAAACCTGTTGAAAATTGACTCCAACTTCAATGTTTTTAACTTTCTTTGAACTGAACTGGAACTTGCTCTACACGTTTTAAATGTACATGTATATACTTGAAAGTTTCTAGTTTTAAAACTTTTGCTCTTTCATACTGTCCGCTACATGTGCCGTCTTGTGTGTTTTGACGTGTTTAAGGTTGTTTTTACCGACTGCAATCATGCAATATTAAGACTGAAAAATTAGGTATATATGATAAACGCGACGACTTCAATTTTTCTATAGTCAACATTCCTTACTTATGTAGCAATATACCTTCATCACCTGCTTATGGTGTTTTTGTCTCTCAGTTAATTTGATACGCAAGGGCATGCTCTTCGTATGAACAGTTTCTAAGGCGAGGCAAGCTACTAACAAACAAGTTGATTGTAACCGGTGTCGGTAGAATAAAAACTCAGACAACTTGATCTGGTCAAAGGTATTCAACATATATGATATAGTGCAGTATATTGGCGGGAACAGGTAGAAGAACAGGTTTTAAAGATCATGTGATATATTTATTTATAGATGAAGTTGGTCGTCGCTGGGCTAAAAATATACGCTCACACACACACGAACACTCTCAAAATAAATGCAATAGCGCAAATACATATTAAATAATATAACCCTGGTTACATACTCCCCCTCTTGGCTGAAATGGCTCCTGACATTTCCAGAAGAGTATGCTATAATAAATATACATCCAAAATACACAAATCAAAATTCAAATAAAATCAAAACACATTACCAAAACAAACTCATATCCACCACATAATGAAATCCACTATGAAAAAAATAACCACTCCAACTCCCAACATTATCAGAATGTAGGACTTGACATCAACCAATGAAATGCTTGTAAACAATAATAATTCATCATATAACTTGAAATCTCATAGGTCAGCTCAATTAAAAAGTTTTGCAACTGACTATGTGAACTGAAATCCTGAAATAATAACTGATCAAAACCATTGGACAAAACAATGCAGTAATAAAAAGAAAAACTTATAAAAACTTATTTTTTTTTAAATTATTTTTTTAATACCTTAAAATCAATAGTTTAAACTGCGTCATAAAACAATTGGCATTAAAACAGTTATTCGGCATAAACAAACGGTTCTCGGCATAAAAAAACCAATTACGACACCCACTCACCGAAACGATCGGGTGGTTTTCGAGATCTTGTAGACCTTCGCGGCATAACCGGTGAAAATGACTGATTCGGTCGACTAAGTATAGTATTCTCTGAATCACTGTTGCCCTCTGCTTCCTCAGTGTTTCACTGGACTGGAGTTCATTCTGATCCTTAGTGTTTTCACTGATGTTTTCATTGGACTGGAGTTCATTCTGAAACAAAGCAAAATCATGTTCATTAGTATCACTAGAACTATATCTATCATCTGACAAATTTTGACTTGTTCTAATTGTCTTAGTCTTAATCTGTATAATTTCTGGATCTGAACTATCATGATCAGATTCCTGTAAATCAGATTTCTGTTTCTCCATGATTTTCCTCCTTGATACTGGTGTCCTGGAAGCAACAGGCAAATCAGAGTCGCATGGCAGTACATGTTTAAATGGTAGGAGCATATTTCTGTGCAAGGTTCTAGTTTTTCGACTAGTGGTACTCTGTACCTTGAAAACAGGGATGTCTGAATTAGGGATGTCTTTGACAACATAAACATCTGAGTCCCATTTGTCAGCTAGTTTGTTTTTTCCTTTTAACCCAACATTCCTAACTAAAACTCTATTTCCTATTTCAAGCATACTAAACCTAACTCCCTGGTCATAATTGTTCTTATTTTTATCAGAAATTCTCCCAGCTTCCTTTGAGGCTAATTTGTACGCTACTTTCATCCTATCCCTGAGTTTTTGTACGTAAGTATGATGGTCACCTTCCTCCAAGTCTGAGTCAATTCCAAAGAAGACGTCAATGGGTAATTTAGGATGCCATCCAAACATCAAGTAATGGGGTGTGTATCCAGTAGCATCACTCTTAGTGGCATTATATGCATGTACCAAAGGTGCAACATGGGATTTCCAATCGGATTTCTGTTCCTCACTTAAAGTTGAGAGCATTTTAATCATTGTTTGATTAAACCTTTCAGCGGAACCATTTCCCATGGGATGATATGGCGTAGTTCTGGTTTTCTTGATTCCTCAATCCACGGCTGGCGTATGCAATTACCTTTAATTTCCCTTCCTGTTCTTGATATAAGACAGCTCCAAGCCCCTTTGCACTGGCGTCTGTATGTAACACAAAAGGTTTGGAATAATCTGCATATCCAAGCACTGGTGGACTTGTCAACTTCTCTTTTATTGTCTCAAATGCTTCCATCTCCCTCTCAGACCATTTCCAAGTTCTGCTTTAATTGGTTTGTTTACTCTTCCTGGTGTCTTTCCTCTATGAGTGTCATGACCTTTTAGTAATGAGTTCAAGGGTGCTATTATCTTGGCAAAGTCCTTCACAAATCGACGATAATACCCTATGAAACCAAGAAACTGTCTTAATTCCTTGACATTTGTTGGAGCTGGCCAGTCTTTGACTGCTGATATCTTTTCCGGATCTGTAGAAATCCCCTGATCTGAAACGATATGGCCTAAATATGAAATAGACTGTTTAAACAATTCGCATAAAAGCAGTTATTTGGCATAAACAAACGGTTCTCGGCATAAAAAACCAATTACGACACCCACTCACCGACACGATCGGGTGGTTTTCGAGATCTTGTAGACCTTCGCGGCATAACCGGTGAAAATGACTGATTCGGTCGACTAAGTATAGTATTCTCTGAATCGCTGTTGCCCTCTACTCACATTCCCTGGGGGCAGCGCCGCCTTTGTTGGAACGGTACTATCAACAATCTCGTTTGAAATCATCTTTTCGTAAGTTCTATGGTCGATACAACGACCTTGTCAGCAAATACAATCTTCCACTAGGTCGCATGCTGACTGACGTTTGTCATACTAATTGTTAGACCATAATTATTCACCTAATTGTCTACGGACTTTTCCGTTTTTTCTCGATTACAACAAAGAGCACACGGCGGGTGTGACCGGTCAGAAGAGGATGCTCAGTCCTCAATGGCACCTGATCCCACCTCTATCTTTTTGGAGGTCCGTGTTGCTCTGCTTTGAATTTGTATTTCGTTTTCTGGATTTTTAAAGGGACTTGGACACGATTTGAGCTCAAAATTTTTAATTTTATTTTTCCATTTTGAATGTTTGGAATAGTTAATATGAGTATTTGTAATGATTTGTCGAAGTTTGAAAGTCAAATATTGAGTTATAAGCAAGATACAGAGTTTAAAATTCTTTGTTTTGTAAACAAAGTTGAGCCTTGTTATTGTTTACATATGTGTTTTATAGGTATAAGTTTCAATCTAATGTTGCTCTCTTCTGTTGATAATATTATTTATAAACACATTAAATAAGGTTACCTTGTTTTCCACGAGTTATTTTGTCAACGAAATGGTAATTCCATACTTTACATTATTTGTAAACAAATATAAGACTCGAGCTTTGTTTACATAGCAATGAATTCTTACCTCTATATCTCTCATATAACTTGAAATCTAACATTCAAATTTTGGTCAATCATTCAAAATGTGAAAGTAAACCATTTTATAGATAAAAAATAAAAATAAAATTTTGATCTAAAATCGTGTCCAAGTCCCTTTAAGATGGTTGACGGTTTGTTATTGTCATTTTTTCATCCATTCATTTTACATATAACTATGTAAAAAAGGCTTAGAGGACGAGCCTTTGCTTCTGAATTAGACGAGCGAGTCGGGTTGGCAATTTTATTTTACATAGAATTGATTTTCATTTCCTCGTAGAACAGAATTTATCAATGATAAATTATTAGTTTTTGCTGTCAGAATTTATTTACAGCTTAAGGAAAAAGGGTAATTTGTTTTTAAGTATACTAAAGCAGAAAACAAATAAATGCATCTTTTCTCAAATACTGACATAAACCTGACATTAACAAGTGGCTGTGTTTTTTATTCACGCATACTTACATTTTACAAATCAAAAATCAATGTAAAGTGTTCTACAAAAAGTCGATCGGTGGTTTCTCTTTATAGAGGGTAATTTTAATATTAATAATAAAGTACATTAACGCCACCGTTGTTGGGGAAATTTCGCTGAAATTTCGGATCATGGCTATTTTCTGTTCAACATTAAAGGTTGACGTTTGTTGTTCACAGCGCTTTCACGCTTGAGTTAAATAACTGATTTTTTTTTTTTACATAAATTCAACAATTAAAGTTCCTTAAATTAAATATATTGAATGAATCACAGACATTGTCCTGACATTTTGATTATCGCGGAACTGTTTACGGTTGTTTATCAACTTGCTCTTTGAAATTCGAATTCGACGTAATTAATTAACATGCAGAATAGATGCACACGAGGGTGATAAAACATTTTCTAAAACTATTTCTTGTGAAATATAACACTTTCCAAGATAGCAATAAATGTTGACGGAATTTTCAAGACATAGGGATAAAATTATCTCATTTGTGACATAACGAGAAATGTTCTATTAAGATCGAATGACAACGGAATTCAAATTAATTTCAGCAAATAAAAATGTTGCGCTGGTTAAATTAGGGATCATTTGGTATTTTCCATAAAGACCTCTTTTCTGGGCTAATTAAATAATGTTCTACATTGACATTAATTTATTCATAACTGTGAGTTATCATAGCATAAGAGTTAGCGAGTTCTGGATTTGTCAAGATGTTCCTCGTTCATCCCATCATCAACAGATTTACAGTTACGGTCATTGACCTGAATTTCCTGTGGGATTATTATTACCATCATTGTGTTGGACAAATTTAAACACAGTGAAATATTTTTTCTTTTATTAAAATCAAGTTAATTCACATTATCATCATCAAAACATAATCATAATCATCATCATCATCATCATACATCACAAATTTTGCGTCTACAAATAATCACCTATATCGTGGTAAATATCATTTCTAATACAGCCAGTCATTTTTAGAACAGTATTTTGCATACACATATTACTTTTTAAACTAAATAAGAGGTTTTTCTCTGACATTTTTTCATCCTTTATTCTACATTTCATCTTATACTTATAAATAATAAAGGTAATAGAAGCTATTACATTGTTTAAAAGCAGTGTTTTATCGCTTAGTTCATTAAAGAATCCAAGTACAATAATTTTCCGAGTAATATCAAATTTTAGAAAGAGCTGACTTTTTCCCAAATAGTCTTAATAATTATTATTATATCGTTATATACTCCAATTTCCTCAACTTAAAAAATCTGTGACATGTTTATTATTGGACCGTGTAGTTGTGATTCTAAATATAAAGGCACAGGGTTCCTATCCCTCAGTTTAAATTAGGACAACGGGTTTTTCTACTTTATGTGTCACTTTATTTCGGAAAGAAAGCAAGCATTTGCCTCCCAATGCTGAGTAACTGTTAATGGACCGTTACAAAATGTGCTGTGGCCAGTGGCAAAGAGCGATGTTATGAACCTTTCAGCTGATCCATGTGCGTTAGTGGAAAAAAATCTACCCGTTCAGAAAGGTATTTATACACAATGACAAGGGTAACTGTTATACAAGTGCGCTGAATTTTTCGATTGTGTGAAAGTGCATGGTTTACTGAAAAAATGAGATAAAGTTGCTTCACTTTAGTTTAATCTTTTCTTAAATCTCGCGTTTTTGAACCCCAGCAAAGTGTTATGTTAAAAAAATCCATGAAAGCGCTTGGTAGTTTTGAAAAGCCAGATCCGCCATGCAATTTAAGAATCTCAGGTTGTGTGTGGTTTTTTTTTAAAGACACAATGCCTCAAAGATTATTGACGTAACTGGTCCATTATATTTTACCCTAAAAAAAAACAACCAAAAAACACCCATGCACAACTTGATCTTCATCGCTGTCCTTGTAAATTAAATTAAGCAATACTTTATTAATTTCCCATTAATTTTCATTTCAAGTGTTGCAAAAAAACTTCGTGCACGTTAATGGAGAGTTTCATAAACAAATAGTTACATGTTTGAGTTAGGATGATGTCATTCCCCACAGGAAAGGTTATTCAATGGGAAAAATTTAACAAGTGGATAGTTCACGAAATTAACTTACTATATTATCATTACTAAGGATAAGAGCCTTCAAACTAGTAAAACAGCTGATGTGATGGTATATGGTTTTTTTGTGTTTTGTAGCTTAAGATTTTGTGTAGATGAAAGAGAAGGAAAACATGGCAAACTGTTTTATCAAATGCTGTCGTACTGTCAAACACCTACCTGTTCGGATCATCTGCTTGCTAGTCTACATCCTTCATACAAGTTCTGTGGACTACTATCTCGTGGAACACAAAGACCTCATCTGGTTAGGTTTTCTGGTGGCAGACGTCGTCATTCTTTGCCTTTTCATTGCGTCATTTTTGGTGTCCTTTCATAATCTAAGAGGTTCCAGATCCGATTCTACGATGGAGAAGGCCGGAAGCTGGCTCGGCGTGTGTTCATGGTTTCTATTCTCGGCCATTGTCGCGACTAAAACGGGCATCATTTTCATTGACTTTGCAGACGACCTAGATGAAAACGACTTTTTTGGTCCAAACACTCTCAAAACATCGCTAGCCCTCGCTGGAGTAGTGTTCCTACTTCACCTATCCTCACTCCACGACGCTAAACCGGGTTCCGAAAGAAGAGCGTACATCGATGAATTAACAGGGACCGTCATTTTTGACATCATGGACTGTGTGGATGGTATGGAACCTCTGTTTATCAAAGAAGACCGCGACGCCTTCCCACCAGGGCTTGTAGAAGCAATAGTCGCCATAGCCTGTCTCAATTTCGTAATTTCCACCATTCCTTTGCTAACTCTTACCAACACAAAATTTGGCCATGCCAAACTTCCACGTCGTCTGGTGATGCTGCACAAAATTATGCTCGCTTTCATCATCAACCTACCTCTCCTAATCATGAGGATGATTCTGTGGCATGGTCTAAATCATGGCGTCTCAATATTTTCCATGAAAAACGTCATTGTAATTGCCATGGTATCCTATGATTTTTATGAGCATCACGAAGCAAACATAGACGAAACTCGAGAAGACATCGATAAGAAAGACAAGCTAAAGGATAGGGGATTATCGGGTGAAGCATTCAACTTGGAAAACAGTTTCAACAACGACTGACCGCTTCATCAGTAGCATTTACTTTTCCCTGAAACTTCTAGCACCCCTCGGGTTCGAGAGACAATATATGAACATTTCTAAAAATCATATATCCCCTGGTGTTAAGATTACCAAAATAGTCACAATTTCAAACCATTAGTAATATGTTCCTCATGTGAATAACTAGTAGTTAGCATTTCCTCGCGTGACAAGAAATTATTTTTTTCAGGTTTTCATGTAAACGCATGAGAGATACTTTTATTTTAGAGCCGATGGAATATTGTACGTGTTGTTTGTCGATAAGGTATGTTTCAAGACGTAGATTGAGTGATAGGATAGTCGAAACAGCAATAAAATCAGAAAATCACAGTGTATACCTATGCTATTTGTTGATATGAACCATACATTGATTATGGAATTTTAACTACTTGATATAAATATGACAATACCAATTGCAAGGCAATACCTCGTACAAATGAAAAACGTATACCGTCATGGTATTTTATAGAGAAAGTTTAAAACGATATAACCGGTGTCTTCACCAAAAGTTTGAATTTGAGTTTTGTTCCCCTCGGTTTGTACACATGAAACCTACCTTAATCGCTGCTGCCAACAATCAACTAAGGCAACAGGCAGTACATATGATTATATTTTCTTTGTTCACAACTTTACAATTCGTGATAGAAATGTATGGTGTTGTCATCCAGATTTGTTACATTTATTAATTACACTTATGAGTATCGTGTTTTAACCTGACCAAAACGGGCTTAATTATACCCCACCCTACCCCTGACTTTACATTGCATTTGCTTCAGAATGAAATCGTCTCAAAATTTTAAAAATTTAATAATTTCTTGACTTTCGATAATATATTTGCATACAAAGAAACACAGAGAAAAATCAATGAAGGTGTTAACAAACTAATTTCATACGTAATACATAAACATTTTCTTTAACAGATGTTATTAAACCAATAATTAATCTATTAATAATGAAAATCATCTTTAAAAAATATAGAATATAAAATTCATCCATTAATTGATTTAGTTGGAATTGCTGAAAATTTAAGCTTTTATTTCAAAATTGAATTAGATCGGAAATAGTTGGTTTTAAATACCATGTAAAATTATAATGATAAATTAAAAAAAAAATTATAATGACTTTCAAATCGTTACAAAAATTTCTTACGAAATAAACCTTATTACCCATTAGACTGGATGTTATTTTCTTTCGTTTGTGAAAACACTTTAAATATGCTATATGATACCCTTTGCAGAGACTAGAATGAACCCTCCTTCAAGCATCCTTTAGGATGCAAAGGATGAGGAGTCATTATATGTAATGAGCCTGAAGTTTAAATAGGGTATCATATACCCACCCTTAATATGCGTTCTATTATGACTTTACTAGCCCACCCTACATGTTGTAAGGTTGTCACAAACATTCTTTTAAAGATGGTTCGACACGTGGAGCAAGGGTTTATATACCAAGGTAATATATATGTCATTTAAATATTTTTAGACTCTTTGAAATGAGGTTCTCTTCGCTGTCTCGAAGGAAAATGCTATATGATACCCGTTTTGAGCCTCATGCTCAATACATAGAATGAAACACATCCTTTATATCCTAAAAAAATGCTTGGAGGAGGGTCCATTGGCGCTCTCTAAACTTATATATATGTAGCTAGCATTTTAGAAACATCCGATACTGATTATATTAAAATTTTAAAAGGCTAATATTTAATTTCATGTGGAATAAACAGATCTGATCAAAAAAACTGCG
This sequence comes from Magallana ariakensis, assembly GCA_020458035.1. Classification (NCBI taxonomy): domain Eukaryota; kingdom Metazoa; phylum Mollusca; class Bivalvia; order Ostreida; family Ostreidae; genus Magallana; species Magallana ariakensis. Next base: position 54,403,809 of record CM035812.1, on the reverse strand, counting down.
ATCATAGGTACATAAGTACACGAGGGAGTAATAGGCCTATCTAAATTAACGGCCCGGAAGACTATGTGGATTCCACGTTTACTAAATACAGAACACAATATCAAACATATTTTTAGTAGTTTCTATAAGTCTACAAAAATTGATATCGAATTTCTGATAAATAGAAATGAGACGATTGCCGATTATTTTGGTATAATTAATAACTTTCCAGAGTTTTGATTTACAAGCAAGCTTTTCTATGATATAATTTATGCAAAGATGATAGCCAAAAAAAAAAAAAAAAGAAAATACCTGCTAGTTATACCGAATCTTTTTTTATTTCAACATATATGGTCGAATAAAATTAATTTTATTTTTAAGGGTATTACAGTTTACTTTGAAAATGGATTAAAAGCAGAATTCTATATGTATATGCTATATGTAAGTGATATTTTTTAAGGTAATGGAACTATAAACATTTCGTCTGATATATTTGATTCATTGTGCACCATGGTGTAAAGTAGTCAAACCGCGTTCCTGGACCCCAATGTGGAAAAAAAAATCTTTCGATCAAAACTAAAATCACATCAAATTGTTCCATTTTATCTATTAATTTTTGTTGTAAAAACCAAAGATGTCCCATGATGAACCGGTCCTACACTTTTCGCCATGACGCTATAATTAATTAAGCCTCATCAAACCGCGTTCTTATTTACCCCTTTCGGGAAAGTTCTATTTCATTCTCTCGACAGAGGTCGCACTTCGCTAGCTTTTATCTATCAAAATTAAAATTAAAAATTAACATGTTACTTTGTTAAGGGGTTACAGATTATGGACAAAAGATTGGAATTCTTTATTCTATGCACAGGCACATAATAAATTCTCTGGAGATATGTAAGCACAGGAATAAAAATATTTGAAGTTAATACACACATCATACTGAATGCGTGATCGTCATTTGGAACATACTAGTGATAGGGTTGTGGCCACTTGTGGGCATATGCCTCGGCTTATTCCCCCAGGTTCTTATTACTAAAGCTATGCAAATAATAAAAACGGAGAAAAAGAATTTGGCCAAAATCGTGACTATGCCCCATAAAATCCTCTTTTTAATAGGCATTATGATATTGTTTGTGGAATTGGTTTAAAATATCCAATTTTTACGAGAGATCAGATCATAAAACACATTTTAAAGTTCAAAAGTAGAATGCTATTACAGGTTTTTTTTATTTTTATTAAATTGTCTTTTTACATGTGTTATGTATGTCAGCGGTGAAAATTCTGAAAATAATATCTATATTAAAAAGAATTAGGTTAAGAATTTTAAGAGTCATATTCAACAGTTTATAGCTGTTTTGTGTAATATGATCTCGCACTGCATAGTTACATGACTCAGTACATCTTAAGAATTGTCTTGTTACCTTGGCTTGAATTAACCCGAATGTTATCTTTTAAATCGACGCCTTCTTTATAGACCAACATTGTCGTATTTTGTTGACAATAAGCCCTTTTGCACACCAAGCACAAAGTTCCTTCAAACACGGAATAGAATGCAGTTTTGACTACAATAAAATTATCGTACACCATATGAAACCTTTATAAGTTCATGTGTGTAAATGCGATGATACTCATTTCTAAATGTCAATCAACTTTTGCTACTAAATAACAACCAGTTATAGTCTAAATTGATTCGGAAAAAAATATTTTTTTCTTTACATGTAGCTATCATTAATAATTCACGTGAAGACTTCAGAGAAAAAAAAACGAGTCTGTTAATTTGTTTTTTGTACCAAAATATAACACGTATATTACCGCTGAACCATTATTATAAACTACCGTTTTTTTCGCGTGCGAGAAATTTTCGCGAGGTTTTTTGTCGCAAATAGTTCTCGCCGCAAACTAGTCTTTGCCATATGAGTGTTATATCAACACGAGTGTAAATAAAGGGTGGTCGCGAAAAATAGTCTTAAGTTTACAAAAGCGATTATCTCTGGTACATGTAAATCGCGAAGTAAAGACGTCACGATAAAAAGTTGGTTCCCAGTAACTAAAGAAGTGCTCGCCAGTATGTGCTTATCGGGTGTACTTGAACGTAACCAACTTTTAAACTTCAGCCAACAGAATATTAACTTTAAGGTCAATAGTGAATACACCATCTATTGCTATACACTATACAAAATCTACAGAATATGCGGATGTACATTTAGTTTGCACAGTGATACTTATGACTGTAGGTGAGGAAACAATGTTGTAGCGATGTACATACAAGGGTGTAGCGGTTTAAATACAATGTTTGACTGCATACCTACTTATCTTTTTAAAGTAATCTTTAGTAATTGTACATGCTGACTTGAATTGTAATTTTGCAAAGATTGCTCTCTGAAATCCATGGTACCTCGTCGAAAACCACTGCAAATGTGGAAGACATTTCCAGGGTAGAGCGACATCGATCTTTGTACTCTTATAAATAAAGGGTCGTGTAAAAAAATATTTTAAAACTTGAATACGGATCTTTTTCTGCATAAATACATGTATATAACACGTAATGAAATTTAGTACACTACACATTCATGTTTAACATTCATCATTTGTTTTTCTTCAACGTGACAGAGAAGCACAAATATTGATTGTCTACAGGGTATCAATAGCGTGGTACAGTTTCATTTCCATATTACATTTTCACTCTAATATATTTATTTATTTACGGATTGCACTTCCTCGAAAAAGGTTATATTGGATAATATGGGCAAAAATTAAACATCCATTAAAAGGACTATGTGCTGACTTAATCTTCCATAGAGAGCTTAAAAAATAAAGTTGAAGAAAGTTGAAATCATATTAAAAATAAGTATGTAAAAAGTGATCATCTCAGTGATTGTATAAATGACGTCATGAAGATTGTTTTATTTTGATAACTGGATGTTTTGGAGCCAAAAATGGGTGTTTTCTGATGGTTTTTCGACAGGGAAACATCGCGCGCATGCTTGCTCAAGTACCATTTTATGTATGACTATAAAAACAGAAACATATGTAAAATCGTAATTGAGCAAACTTGCGCTCTATACTATCAAAAGGAAAATACATGAATGAAGAAAAAATTACAATATTTTTATTTGTTTTCGAAATTGCAAGAATTTGCCCGTTTTGTGACGTCATAGATAAACAGCCATTGAACAATGATTAATAATATCAAGATTAATATGATGGGCATTTTCAGTATAATTTTTTAAGATTTGATTTTAATAGGATACAATTTAAAAATTGGCTAAACTTGGGGGCAGATATTTGACAATGCCAAATGTAGGCCTTTGAATTTTTCAGGGGAGCGGGGTCCCCCGAACCCCATACCTCCAATTACCGCGAATGCTCACAAATACCCGGCATACTCCTTTCCAATTCAATCGGACACTGAATTTTAATAACATAAGTGTTGTTCAAAATATTTTTTCAACCATATCCCAGAGCCTATGGTCGCAGAGGCAAAACATTAAAAAAATGAAATTGAAAAGCATGGGTACGAGAAAAGCCATAGTATCAAAAGCATCACTGTTTCTGAGGGATAAAACATGGTTTTTAATTATTTAAAGTACATCTTCGGCATATATCACTTAATATCTCTTGCATTCAAGTGATTTCCCCGTCGCGCCTCAAATAATTTATAATGTCATGCAAAGATATGGAACAAATCTCTCCATAGACATGGACGCCCAGGATCATTGAGTCGATGCCGAATATAGTATTACAAAGACTTTCTGGGAGTGGTATTGATAAAACCACTGATAAATCTATAAGAAATTGGATAAAATTGTTACCACAAAAAGGGGGTGTAGAAATAATAGCAATTTTCAATAATTGTTGAATAAAATTTTGTAAACTATGTGTAACGAGGAAACCATACATTTTAGCTAATTGAAAAGAGGGGAGGGAAATTTTGAAGTCCGTGGACTTTGGGTCAGGGGTTCTGGTGTTAGGACAGGGTTCTAATAATTATAATTAGTGAAAATGCATTAATTCTTCAAAAATCTTCTCCTTTGCTACTGAATATTAAGCATATGAACTAAGTACACATTAATGATAAAGATGGATGCTTCTTCCAAATTTGTGGAGTCCATGGCCCTTGGTTTTGGGGCTCTGGTGTTAGGGTGGGGCTCTTATGATTATATAATGGAAATTCATTATTTCTTTGAAAATCTTCTCCTCTGCTCCTGGATATTAAGCAAATGAACAAAGTATGTAATAATGATGAGGAAGGATGCAGCTCCAAAATTATGAAGATCATAGACCCTGGGTCAGGGATTCTGGTGTTGGGGCAGGGCTCTAATGATAATTGTGAAAATGCATTATTTCTTTGATAATCTTCTCCTGTGTCCGTGGATATTAAGCAGATGAACAAAGTACACAGTTATGATGAGGAGGAATGCATCTTTTAAAATTGTGAATTTTATGGCCCCTGGGTTAGGTGTTCTAGTGTTAGGGCAGGGCTCTGTTGATTATATAGTGAAAATACATAAATTCTTCTTTTTGCCTCTAAATTTTAAGCAGATGAACTCTTACATAAGTACATAGTTATGATGAGGAAGAGTGCCTCTTCCAAAATTGTGAAGTTCATAGCCCTTTGGTCAGGGGTTCTAGTGTTAGGGTTGGAATGCAGTAATTCTTTGAAAATCTTCTCATCTTCTCCTGGGTATTATTCCGATGAATTTAGTACACAGTTATGATAAGGAAGAGTGCCTTTTCTAAAATTATGAATTTCATGGCTCCTGGGTTAGGGGTTATGGTATTAGGACAGGGCTCTAATGATTACATATGGTAGGGTGGTGCAATTTCGACCGATTAATTTTTTGGGGTTCTTAAGATTTGTTCAATTATATCACTTTATGTTATGCTACAGTTAAAGTTTTCCAGAATTTAGAAAATTTAAATTTAAAAATTAACCCTGGTATTATAATAGAAATAAATATACCTTGCAAATGCCACACTGCAGTTACTCAGGTGACCGATACGGCCCATGGGCCTCTTGTTATTATCTTGTTAAAAGATTAAAAAAATCAATTATTAACGATAGAAATCTTTTATTTTACTTTAAATGTGAATTAACATTAAAACTGTAACACGTGCATGAATATGGTGTTGTCAGGGGGGTGTGGATAACCAGGTTATAAAAAATAAATTATTTTCATCTGTGTGTTTAGCCAATCAAAATGCTTGTAACAAATAAAATTAAATCATTAGCTCGGGGATAGAAAATGCATTACAATATTTTGTGTTTTTAAATTATTTGAAATAAACTTTTAGAGTATCTTGGTCCCTAATTAGACAGGATAGGCCCTTTTTTCTTGATTTCGATGGAATTTTTTATTCAAAATTTTTACCCAATTCTTGTGCCCAGGCGAGTTCCCAGAAATGGCGCCAATGGAGTAAAGCACAAATTTAAACTATGGTCTACCTATCCTGAAAATTTCATATTCATATCTCTGATAGTTTTTGAGTTTAATATGTAATTGCAGAAAATAAGTCGTCAACATCCACAAAATGGCCGATTAATTGGTACCGGAAGTGACGACATGAAAAATGTCAAAAGTGTATGAAGTCTAGTTCACGTCCAATTATCCGTGAGATCGGTCTAATAGTTTTCGAGAAATTGTGTGCACAATATTTGAGGAAAAATGATAAGAAACAGTACGAAAACAATAAGGTTGAAACCTTGGGGAATTAATATTGCTAACCTATGTACAGGTTCATTAAAAACTGTAGTTAAAATGTGTAATATTTTGGACTATTATCAGGCGATTCTTAAACTTTTTTGTTGATTTACAATGCGTAAAAGATACCCAGAAGTATTTATAATACTAATCTTACTAATCTTTGGAAACCTTCCAGACCTTGGGATATCACAATGACTTCCTTGTTTACTCTCACTGTTATTTCAGTGGAAACAAAATAAGGTCACCAGCCCCCCCCCCCCTCAACCAAAAAAAGTTATTTAATTTTATCTATCTAAAGAATTTTTTTTCGTAATCGGAAGCAATTGTAAAGCCATTCAATGCGCTATGAATTAAAACTCATCAAGGTGAGAAATTCATTTATTGGTTTTTTTGGTATTACTGTACCTGATAACTATACCAGTGCCAAGGTGCATTTTTGCACCCGCTTAAGATGAAGTTTCGTAAAGTCCATATACACCAAATGATTGACCTATATCTAGAAGGTGTATGACCACCTTCGTATTTAGTGTGTCTCACCTGTCAGGTGAAATACTTACCTTTAAAAAGGTACCCGTAATATCCGATACAAAAACAATATTTTCCATAGGAGAATCAACTTTCCGACAGGAAATATTGAAAATCCAATAGGGTTTTCTGAAAATCGTTTAGAAATTATTCTTATGTAGGAGAAAAGTATTTCCTGCAGGAATTTAAATTCAGACAGGTAGTTTTCTTACAGGAAATTATGATTTTCTATCCAATTTTAAATTCCTATGGGATTTTTGTTTAAATCCTATAGGGAATTCTTTAATTCAGGTAGGAAATTACAAAAACCCAATAGGAAAATTGATTTTCTATGAGAAAAATATGTTTTTGTAGGAAATTATTTTTCAAAGGTAAATATCTCACCTGACAGGTAAAATACATAAATAACAAAGGTGGTTTCAAACTCCTTAAGCCATGGTCTATCATAATGCATATTTGAAATTTTCGATACATGCAGCTTAAACGGGTGCAAAAATGCCACCTATGCACTGACATAATTATCCGGTAGAGCGTTTTAAATAAGATATTATCAGATGAAAAAATTTAAAGCTCGGCATTAGGTTTGGTGTAATAGGCATATCAAATGGTATCTTTATTTTGGTAAGGCAACCATACTAAGCGTAACTCGATATTGCTTCTCCTTGGGCTTTAATTATTTTCTTTGAATTTTGCACTTATGAAAGGACTAACATTAAACACATTAATCTATAACTGAAAAAAGCATCGGTCAAAATGGGTAATACCCCCGCATCACTACCACAGGACGATGAACAAGTGGACACTAGACAACGTAGTTTACATGAAGCAAGGAGAAAATATCAACTGGAGCAACACACATTTGGTCTATCGGCTGTCCAACAGCGATTTGTGAATATTGTTAATTTACCTCCAATGGTAAGTGATATTTAATTGCAATGTAAACTAACTTGTCTTATAATACATATTTGGACGCGAGTAATTCATGTTTTTTTTAGTATAACGAAGAATTTATAAAAGTTACACACTGCATGTTATACATGTATAAGGTGTTGGCTGTTCACAAATGTCTTATAAAGTTTCTATAAATAATACTCCAGCATTGTTTTTGATTTGGTTCAGTTTAGAAATGATAATAAATGATTTTTCAAGTTTCCCGATGTAAAACAAACCAAAACCTCGTCTCAAAATTTTAGGGGCTTTCAATTAACCATTAGGGGATTTCAATTATTATATCTTATATAAAATGAGATACTTTATAAGTCAAAAAAGGTATATGTATGGGTGTGTTGGACAACCTTAATTATAACACCGTAGGAATGAAAAAGGACATTGAATTAAAATGCAACAAGTATTCCTTTTTTAAAAGGAATGATCGACATGTACTATATCATTGGTCAGCTCTTTTAATATAATGAGAATGCATTACGGTACTTGCAATAAACATTATAAAAAGGATATACCCCCCCCCCCCGTTTTTTCGATTTCCGAAAGAGCAAGGCATGAATAAACTGAACTCTTAGTAAGCGAATTGTACTTCCGGTTAATATTCTTTCGCGTGTAAAGAAAAACATGATTTTTATCATCATGCAAGTGTGTAGATGTTTTATTATGAAGACAAACACATTAGATTATAGTTTTTTTGTAATTAACATGTAAGTAAAGATTTACATTAAGCTTTCACTGCATAGTAAAAAAAAATAGTGCAAGGGGCAATGCGTACGCAAATAGTTAAATTTGCCTGATGCCTCATATGGACAAAACTGCCGATGCCGATCACAAAAAGAATAGCGGCAATCCGAGGAGTCTTAGCTTTTCTTTGTTTTCATACAATGTAAGTGTCATAACTGTATCGACAAATCTCAATTCAAAATATTCCATTAGAATAATTAAAAACTTAAAGTAAAAATTGAACAATATAAACAAAGTGTTTGATTGGTATTTGAATAGGCAAAACAGTTCTAAAAATATTATTTAACAAATGTTTTAATCATTTTTTTTAGCAATTGATATCGATCAGACCATGTTTCTCGTGTCAGTTATATGTAGATTGTTTTTTATTCCATATAATGTTATTCATTGTAATGCATTTTTTTTGTAGTTAGGCAAGCTACCACCCGAAGAGAATCAATCTTTGTATTACAAGGTAAGTATAAGGGCCCTGCTCTGCTAACTCACTATTGCTATCAGTCCCTCTGTCTGTCCGTCTGCTTGTCCAACATAACTCGACCGGAACATATTTGCTCTCCTTCAGGCCTTATCCAGTTCATACTTTACCCAGAGAGTGCTTTGGGGTAAAGAGTTTTCAGTGGCATTGAATCACGTTTCAAGGTCAAAGAATAAAATTTATACCTCTTTTTAAAACTTATGAGGGATTGCAGTGAACTTAATAAAATGTTTCTTGGACCACGGTCAAGGTCATATCAGACCTCTGTGTAATTAAAAATCCATTTCAGGAATATACATTTTATTAATTTAACATACAATGTATCTACATGTAGCTCATAATTCGTATATAGTGTTCCGGAGGAAAGAGTGATCAGTAACCTTGATCAATGTTTTTAGGAGAGATACCTTTTAATATTTTTCTATACCCCCGCAAACGAAGTTTGGGGGGTAAATAGGAATCACCTTGTCCGTCCGTCCGTTCGTCTGTCTGTGCAAAATTTTCTTATGGAGAAACATTGGAAGTTCTTACTTCACACAAAAATTGTTTATGACGTAAGGGTGTGTCATGTCCTTGACCCAAGGTCATTTGGGCAAGGTCAAGGTCACTGGCAGAAAAAGTGCAAAATTCGTGTCCGGTCCATATCTTTCTTATGGAGAAGCATTAAATGTTCTTACTTCACACAAATATTGCTTATGACCTATGGGTGTGTATTGACATTGACCCAAGGTGAATTGAGGAAATTCAAGGTCATTGTTTTAAAAATGCTTAATTCCTGTCTGAGTCACGTCTTGTATTGATTGAAATAATTAGAAGCTAAAATTTGACACAAAGCTTGCTTGTTTCAGGCCACATTAAATAATTTTTAGATTAACATCCTTCTGTCTGAAAATGGCCAGCCCCGATGTGTTTTTTTTTTGGAAAAAATATTTTAGAAGAAATCGGACTCGGTATGCCAAATATTCAAAATTTGTAATGGCTGCTTGACATGTGCCATGATGTGGATTATCGTTTGATTCGAGTCATGTTTGTTAACGTTAGGATTCAAATGTCCTCATGCATTAACAGTTAAATTGAAATAAAATGGAATTTAAAGAATAGAAATTGGTTTGTGTACTCATATTAGCATTAACAGTTTTAAAAAATGGAGTAGTTGTTATTAATATAAAATGGACGGTGAAATAGATTCATCCAATATTTTCTATAATAGAAAAAAATACATAAGTTATGATTTTTTCTTAGCAGGGGGTATCAATTGAGAGCTTGCTCACAGTACCTCTAGTTTGATTTTTTTTTTGTTGGCACTATTGATTTACTCTTCTTAACTTAATATTGCTCAACCTTTACAAAGCAAATATGCATGAAGGTTCGGAGTGTGCAATGACATTGAATGCATTTTTTCTTTCAAATTTCAAGGTGATACAGAACTTTGTATAAATCTTTGTTTTGATTGTCCCATTGGCTCCATCTGGAGTTTACTATAACCATTATATGAGGGAATTTACAGCAAAACGCGGTTTTGAATATTGTCGACCAAACTACATAATTATATGTTTTCAGTTTTTATCATTTGAAATCAAATAGTGTAAATAACCTTTTCAGCATCTGGTCAGATTATTTTGCAATATATGAATCGTTTGATTACAGATCCGATTTGCAGCTCAATATTTATTTTATGCGCTTTATGCCCTGTTTCAACGTCTGGTTGGTTGTGGGAGACAATGGACAATTGATCGAATGATCCAACATTTCAGATTCCCCTGTCTTCTGAAAGAACCAAAGGTAATCAATACATGTAATATATATATATATATATATATATATATATATATATATCTATATCTATATATATATATATATATATATATATATATATATATTACATGTATATATATATATTATATATATATAAAGCTCCTCAGAAATTTGCGATTGGTCTTACAAGGAGTGAATTAAAGGACACGCATCCCTTGGCTACAGTGAAATGTAGCAAAAAAATCTGCCCCCTGTCACTTTACCGCACACTCTAGCCGATCGCCTAGAACATTTCAGCCAGAGATCAAACATTCCACGGAAAATAGCGGGTTCAATTAAATATACAACTCTTGGTTTAAGTAAATATTTATCATATCATAAATACATTTATTTCTGTAAAAATGATGCATAAAAACGTATTATATTGCATACAAGTTAATGTTTACGCAGGTATATACTCCGCGTACGATTTACATAAAAATATGTTACATTGTTTCTAAGAACTTTGATTGTTTGATTGTTTACATTCATTTTTCATTTCCACTGCTTATAGATATGGATTTACATGCAATATTGTTTCTTCTTCTTCCAATATAGTTCATCCCTCGGTTGACCGATTATTGTCCAACTCTGTACATGTGCGCAACGGCGAAGGACTGTACACTTAAAAGAGTTCTTTTTACAGGGAAAATATGGTATCCGTCTTTACTCTGCCAACTGGATCCCTGCCTTAAACGCCTCCAGTGTTAGCAAGTTCACTAGTGTGCCTGGCACGGTATTCCATTGGCGGATGGTTGAGGGGAAGAAAGAATATTGATGGGTCTTGATCCGGGAGTGTGGCACGATGAATCTCATGAAATGTCCTACTAGGGTCGGGTTGACTTGAGATGGAATTGCAATCAAGTTGTATACTATCCTGTACATCATGATCAATTTCATGTTTTGGCGTCGTTGTTTGCAGTAACAGCCAATTTAGGTCTTTTATCATCTTCGACACACTGCTGTATGTCGAGTAGTCCCCGTTGACAAGCTGCTCTGCGTTGGACTTGTTCCAATTTGTCAATGTTTTTTTGGAATGTTGGTCCCATATTGTGGCAGCGTATTCGACGTTAGGTCTTACTAGGGTAGTATAGCACTGAGCTTTTACTTTCTTGCTACAGCAGCTGATGTTGCGTCTTGGTTATAATGCCGATGTGTTTGTTCCATGTCATGTTGGTGCTGAAGGTTAGGCCCAGGTATTTAGCATGGGTTACATGAACTAATGTCGTTCCATAGATGTTATAGTCATGGTGCATATGCGATCTCTTGTTGGTTATGTTGATCACATCACGTTTGTCTGGGTTGAATTCCATAAGCCAGGTTTGTTCCCATATTTGAAGAGTGTCCAGATCCTTTGTTGATTGTTCGGCATAAGAAACAATCGTCAGCAAATAGTCTAGCCGTTGATGATATATTCTCTGGCATGTCGTTTATGAACAGAAAAAACAGTAGCGGTCCCAGCACAGTTCCTTGAGGGACGCCTGATGTTACGTTCGATGATGTTGAATGCTTTCCTTCTAATACTACTTCTTGTTTTCGTTCTCCCAGAAAGTCGCTGACCCAGTTATTAAGGTTGTCTCTGACGTCGTAATGCTTCATTTTTGCTTAATGTCTCTTGTGATGAACCTTACCAAGGGCTTTACTAAAGACTAACAGTATTGCGTCAACTTGTTTTGCTTGTTGAGGCTGGATACTAGATCTTCCATTGTTAGAAGGAGCTGTGATTCACATGAATGTAAATTCCTAAATCCATGCTGTGACTCAGTAAGAATGTTGTTGGTCTCTAGATGTTTCATGACGACGCTGAATATAATATGCTCCAGTATCTTGCAGCAAATGGATGTTAAGGATACTGGCCGGTAATTTGATGGTTTACTGCAATCGCCCTTCTTAAATGGAGGTGTGACAAATGCATATTTCCAGTCAGATGGTATTTTGCCTTGTGTGATGGAAGCTTCATAGATAAGGGTCAATGATGGTGTAATTTCATTGGCTAACAATTTCAGAAACTGTCCAGATATGCCGGCAGGTCCTGTGGATTTGTGTGGATTTAAGCCGGATAACAGTTCAAGTACTCCCTTTTGGTTGATGGAGAAGTCCGGTTCCTTTTTATGGGTGGTTGTGTCTAATTCAGGTACACATGTTGTATCCTCCGATGTAAATACGGAGGTGAATTGATCGTTAAGGATGTTCGCTTTCGTCATTCTGTAACTATGGGTGGTTCCGTCCTTGGCTAGTGGATCAACTTCTGAAGCATCGCAGCGTTTGCTCTTCCTAAAATACCAAAAGCGTTTAGGATTTTTGTTGATGTCATCATTTAACATATTTCCAATATAGTTGTTGTGGGCTTTCCTGCATTCAGATTGGCACTTACATTTCAAGGCTTTGTAGTGTTCCCAGTCCTTGGGATATTTTTATTCTATTGCTCTGTTTTAGGCTTTATGTTTGTTTCTGGAGAGTCGTTTAATATCAGAAAATTTAACCAAATTTGACTAAATCGCGATGACGTTGTTTTAGATGGTACAAATTTGTTCAAAAAGTCGTTGTATGAGTTTTTTAATGAACTCCAAAATATGTCTATAGGTGTGTCGTTTATTGTGTGTGTTCGTAAAGATGGAAGAGAAATCGGATATTTCTTAAGGTCTTCGGTGTTTTCCTTCTTTCAATGATATATATTGTGCTTTGTTGGTCGCTGGTATTGGCAATGAACTTGTGATTGTATAATAACAATTTCATGGTCACTGACTCCACTCAGTGGTTCGCATGAAGTAACAAGTGATGGTCGGTTTGTTGCGAAAATATCTAAAGTGTTGTTTCCACTCGTTGGGAACTAGACTTTGTTCTAGTCCTGCATCATTGATCGATGACAAAAAATTTTCATTCATCGCCTTTCGATAGTTGTTACCATTGATGTTATTACCATCCCAGTCGATGTCAGGTAGGTTTATATCTCCACAGACCCAGATTGTGTCTTTTGGGTGTTCAATGGCAATATTGCGCATTGTATCGCCATGTGCCTGTGAGTATTCCACATCATCATTGGTTGGTCGCGATCGGTATATTCTATTCGAGTCGCAACGACTTCGCAGTTTGTTTGTATGTCTAGCTGTTAGCTTCTGAGCGTGTTCTCAACTGCTACTAAGACTCCGCCATAACCATCTTTTCTGTCCTTCCTATAGCACTGGTAGATAGGTGGCATTATCTCCGAGTTGTGTATGTTGTTGTTCAACCAAGTTTCGCTAAATGCTATTATATCAGGACTTTCGTCATCAATAATATCACCTACTGATTCTTTTTTACTTTTTAAGCTCTGAGTGTTCATAATTAGCAGTTTTAGCTCGTTTGCTGGCTTGTGTGTTGTGTGGTTTGTGTTTGTGATCATTTTCTTTGATTAACCTTTGGTTGGTGTTGATGTGCTAATGGGTGTTCCCGATAGTGATGAATCCTCATCCGACGCCACGCCGTAGTACGATGGTTGAATGATAATGGATTTCTCAAAGATACTGCTAGTTGTTGTATTAATAGAGCTGCATTTGGCACAAATCCATGAGATGTTGATTTTGGATCATAAAGAATAAGTCTCATTGTTCATGTTGATGCACGTGGTGTGGTACCAGCAATCACAACCGTCACATTGTATTCCTGCTTCGTTGTCGAGAACTTCGTTACCGCAAACAATGTTTGTGTTGGGCCCAGGGTTTGGATGGCAGTCTAACTATTGTACTATTAATAAAGCACACAGGTAGATAAGATACATTTTTCCACCAGAGAATTTGCTAATCTGCTTAGTATGTAAGAATATGCTAGAATGTACAATGTTAGGGTCGGGGTTGAAACTGCATGATGAAAGAACTTGAATACTGTGGTCTAAATGTGTAGATAGTGTTTGAGATCGAGTCTATCGTGATTGTACCAAATCTGCGTTGTTATTTGAATCGGCAATAAAGACTGATGGTATTCCTGAATTCCATATTATCTGAAAATATTGTCTGTATGCTCCAGTGGATCGTTTTCTCAGGAGGGCTGAGAGCTCTAGACTAAGAGTTGATTACTGTGGAATCATTAGAATTCGTGGTGGCTCAATTTTTGTGGTATTCGTGGGTAGTCCTCGCCCACGAATTTACATTCTAAACGAAAACTAATTATAAAAGGTTTGGTTTACCTATTGAAACTGAAAACTGACTCATCAACGAAATACGAAATTACATCACCACGAACAAGCAAAAACCCATAACCAACGAAAATTGGCCCCCACGAAATTAAATGATTCCACAGTATTGACCTGTTCTGAATACACTTCCGGTTTACAGATTATTGTTTACATGTAACCAAGTTCGTAAAAGCTTCTCACTTACAGTGTTGGAGATATTTAAAGTTGATCAGGTTTAAAATTTTCGCACTTAATTTCGATTATAATATATCCATGATGCTATATAATTCTAACTGCACAGAAAATTCAGTCAAGAAAAGGCTTTCAGAATCGAAAATTGAAGTAAATCGTCCTCTGAAAAAAGTGTACACTTTCTTCGCCGATGCATGCGCATGTATATATTTGTTAATTTTGATCTTAAGAATTAAGAAATTTGCATCATGATAGAATGCTGGATAGGAGTTTTCATTTCGTGTTGGATAAAAAATGTAATTATTATACATAGTTTTACAGGTATACGGCGCACTGAACGACTTGTAACAAAAATATTAGCTTATGAAAAGGCACGAAACGATTAACACGATAAGATAAATGGATAAAAACCTGTTGAAATTGAACAATAAACCTGAAAGGATTAACGTACCATAGAACAGTTTACACGCACTATACGATAGGATTGTAAAAAATATCGTTGCGGGTACTGTATCTGAGGCAAAGAGACACATGGAGCTTTCTTTTCATTAAAATCACTCGCCAATTTTAATTCATGTTGATTCTTCTTATGACTAGGGCTGCGAGGTATGGAGAAAAGCAGCAATAAACAGACAAGAACAAACAGTAGTGAGTAGAACTTTCTGATTTTTTTTCTTTATGTGTACGGTTTTCTATGCAATAACAGAATGAAAAATCAAATCAGCATTGTTGCTGTCAGAAAAATAGATCAATTGAGCGTTTCAACAATAGTTGTTTATGGGAGGGTAAAAGCATCGTTATTAATTAAAGCTGCTTGGTCAGATTGTATTCAAATTTTGTGTAACTTTCTAAGATAATGAGTTTGTATGAAAAATTATTTGATACTCTGATAGCCAAAAAATCGGACCATGCAGTTGTAAGGTGGCAAAATGATTATGCTACAGTGTATGTCCTAATACCGTTGCGCTATCTAGCAGTCTAGCAATACAACTTTCCGGTAAAACTTAAGATTTCAGTTATCCCAATGTCCAACATGTAAAACTTATTTTTCTATAAATTAATTTTATTTGTAACAAGCATTTAAGCTAAACACAAAAAAATAAAATTATGTTTTTTAACCTGGTTAGCTATGTAGCCACGCCCCCTTGGCAACCCCATATTTATGCGCGTTTTAAATGTAAATTCAAATTTTATGCAATAATAAATAATTTCTATCTTTAATATCTATTATTTTTAAAAAATCTTTTAATTAAATTATAAGGAATAATTTTAATTTTAGCTAAGATAATCCGATATAACCAGGTTTGAGGCAGTGCACGCTTTTTTATAATCCGCTTCGCGAATTATAAAGCGTCCACTGCCTCAAACCAGATTATATCGGATAATCTGGGCAAAAATTAAAACCATTCCTAAAATGTCTTCTGAAAAATATTCGATATCTGTAATGGCAAAATCGGTCTTAAATATATGTACAGATCTACGGTCTTAACGCTTGTCCCTTGAATTTGCTTTAAGTGCGTTATACTTTTTAGTACTTAAAAACTTGTTATGAAATGCCTTAAGCTTATATTTACCACTTTCTTTTCAATTTTGGTTGATAACTACTTGTATCATAGTTCTACATCTTACTCTCTTTTATCTAAGTTACAACGCATGCAAGCAGATCACTGGTTTGCCTGGCAGAGACTAAATGGAGTAACACGCAATCTCATTTGTCGAGTTCAAGGAACTGTACCTCTACAGCAAGTTTGATTTTTCTAATGTATTGATTTTATAATAACTTCATTTAGCATTCATATGTGAAATTTGAAATTGCTGTCATTTTTCGGCCATCGTATACAGCATAAGATACAACTGTGAGTGATATAATCAAATGTTGATATTTGTCTAAATAAGGTGACATCGTCTGATTTAAACATATTTCAATGAACCTTGACATTTCAAAATTACAATCGTATTATCATAATAATAATAATTATTATATTATTATACTTTTTATCAAATGTGTGATTTTGTTGATAATTGATATAGCTGTGCACATATTATAAATATAATTTTATTTGCAAATAAGAATGCTAATATGAACCTATAGAATTACAAAAAAGTTCAAATCTGTGTGAACTTTATATAACGTCGCAATTATTACCGAACGTGCTAACCGTTTGACGGTTGTAGTATTGTTAGCATTAAAACAAGGTTATGTTATTATAACTCTGAACGATTTGTATTTTTTAAGCGTAAATATCTACTAGCGGAAAAAAACTGTGCATTATTTAATATATGAAAAAACATTTAAAAATTACAATGAACAAATTTTATTTTTTGTAATACTGTTAACACATGTATTCGTAACATCTAATAACACATTAATGTCAACGTCGAATAACGTCAATTTCAGCACACTCAAAGTCACTGTTATTTGAAATTGAATTAACAAAATTATTAACGAGTGTGACCACCATTTGCGTTCATGCATGCTTGACAGCGACGCCTCATTGATGCCACTGAAGTGTTCAGAAATGCTTGAGGGATGTTGTTCCAGATGTTGGTTAAAGCCTGGCCTAAATCAGCCAATGTCACTGGCTAATTTGGTAAACGGCGTAAACGTCTTTCCATTTCATCCCAGACGTGCTCGATCGGTGACAAGCAGCTCGCCAAGGCAAGACATCGACATTCTGTTGAACAAACAAGACCCTGACTACACGTGCAACGTGTGGCCTTGCGTTGTCTTGCTGCAGAGTAATGTGATTTTAATGTCTCTGTATGAAGGGTATCACATGACGCTGAAGAATTTCATCTCGATAGCGTACGCCGGTGAGATTTCCATTGACAATTTGTAGAGGGGTCCTTCCACGTGCTGATATTCCACCCCACACCATAACGCTACCTCCACCAAATTGTCGACGTTGCACAACACAAGCGTCCTGGTAACGCTCCCCAACGCGACGATGCACCCTACAACGGCCGTCACTGCTATCCAAATGAAATCTGGATTCATCAGTGAACAGAATATTGGCCCAGTCCTGTATTCTAAATCGGAGATGTCGTGTGCACCACGCTCGATACGATGACGTTTAAGCAGTACTGGGCGCACCGCTGGACGTCTTGGTCTGATGTTTTGCTCGCGCAGACGATTACGCACAGTTCTTGGACTAATTGGTCGAAGCCCTGGAATGATACGGGCAGTCAAACTTGCTGTCTGGAAACGATTTCTCAGATGCACAAGTCTAATGTGGTTGTCCTGTTGACGTGACGTCACACGAGGTCGCCCAGAGCGCGGTCGATCCTGGGTGTTGCCAGATTGTTGAAAACGTCTCCATTATGACTGGATGGTGTTCCGATGAACTCCAAAGTGTCTTGCTACAATACTTTGTTCCATTCCAGCTTGCAGCATCCCAACAGCACGATTACGTTGGTTTTCGTTGAGTCGTGGCATGACATAGGGGTAATGGTTGTTGAAACTAAAGTGATTTCCTTAACAAAAAAAGTTTAAACGAATCCTTTACAGTTCTTATTCCAAACAGTATTGGCCCGTAAAACTCGTGCGTACAAATTCTTCAATAAACAACAGGTGCTCACTAACCATGAAAAAGTCCGTGCACCCGGACGGTTACCATCCGATATTGTCAAAAACAATACCATTATCGATTGTTTAAATTTTATAAATACAAACAATAGATATAGAAAAATTATACTAAATTTTATAATGCACAGTTTCTTTTTTCCGCTAGTATATAAGTAATAAACAGCATTCATGTTAAAAAGTTCACCGGGATATAAACTTGGTACGTGATCAGCTATGTTTAATATTTGTTTGAAGACAAAAAGAACAAATTAGTACAAATTAATATTCTGTAATTTAGCAGCAACAGGTTATAGTTTACATTTTGGCGATCTTGTTACTTTTTTTGTACTAAAATTATATTGTAACATTTTGTTTTAAAGATTTACTCCCTTTTTAAAAACCATTGAATATAACCACCCTTATCTGGCGGGAAGGACTCTCCAAGTACATATTGAACAAAAGACATTATACATTGTAAACTTGGCAGAAGTAGCTCTTGAAGAACCAACGGTATGTATATGTTTGCCCCTTATTCAAAATAAAATACAAATAATTACTTTTTGGACTGTATCATCATCGCCAAAACAGTGTTTGCAAACTGTTGTTTTTCATAAAACCTTTGTTGTGTTTTCTTTTTCTTTTTTTTTTTTGACTTTTTAAATTAAATGACAGCAATAAAATTCCTTAATTCAATATACGAATACATATTTTAAACTTGTGCAAGATATATATATATATATATTTATTATACCTCTGTGAATATTTTCTATGTAAAATTACAACGAATAAACATGCTATTCTATCTAACCGTGAAATAGTTTCCGTGCTATCTGCCCATGGTGAATAGTCATCGTAACTTTTCACCGACGGCATTCGATTTCCCTCCTTATTAAACTCGGAACATCCCTGACGTAATCCAATCGCTGCATTAAATTCAAAGTGCGATAACTCTAATTTGTTTTTCGTCAAGAAATTCTGCAACGCCGACAAATAGTTTTCTTCGGTATAATAAAATACCTATTTACTGACTACTCAGACGATAGCAAGTTTATTGTCCCCCTCGACAGCAACTATTTCCCTCGGCTTCGCCTCGTGAAATAGTTGCTGTCTTGGGGGACAATAAACTTGCTATCGTCCTCATAGCCAGTAAATAGGTATATATATAATATATATATATATATATATATATATATATATATATATATATATATATAATGAAACGAATAAAACAATATAATAAATGAATAAAGATTAACCGTGTGTGTGAGTTGTGTGTGTGGAAGGGGGGTAGTGTGAAGGTGGTTAGATTGCTATATATATTACCTCATGCTTAATTGTAAGGATATCATCGGTTAACAGCACTCACACGGATACCATGTATATTCCATACATCATCAGTACGAAATTTGATCATTATGACGTCATTCTTACAGTATTATGGAACGTCAGGTTTTGTAACCAATTCGAAACTTGTACCATTGTTATAAAATTCTTAGTTATTATTGTTCTATTAATTTTTTTTTGTCAAAAACACTAAGGCAGTCGGTAAAGAAACTATATATTTGTTACAAGGTTTGTAGTACTACAAACCATGTAACCAATAATGCATGAAAATCAAACAACATTGTGAATTAGGTGCACAAAATAATTTTCAAATGTGTGTGTGTGTGTGTGTGTGTGTGTGTGTGTGTGTGTGTGTGTGTTTTGATCTTTATCATTATAAAATGTGTAAGTCATGCACAGTTTCCAGTTGATTTATCTAATATATGAAACTACATGTATAATAGACCTGTATATGCTGTTGAAACATTATATCTATTTCCACTTTTTGAAATAAAGTTGCTTGCACCAGTAGCTTTATTCGTGGTTTTCAATGGCATGCTGATGCCAGTCGCAGTGTGGATAAACTCGATAGACAATGACAATGGTCAGGTAATTGATTCAAACAGGACTACTCTTTCTGTTTTTATTTTCTTGATTTTTTACTGTTAGTAGTCACTCTTCGTAACTACATGGTACTATAAATTATGTTTCTTCATTGCCGAATGTTATGCTAGGTTTCCATACCAAGCACATTAAGTGATAATGAACGACTTCGACATTGGGTGAAGACGAGAATACTATTCAATATGTTAGAAGCCCAATATCATGAATCTGTCACCCATCTTGGTAATTTGTTCGATCACTAAACGCATTGCTTTTCTCTATCCGTACACAAAAAAATGTATATGAATTTCTTAATCACTCATCATCGATCTATTGAACAAAATTATATAGTTTTCTTTAAATTTCAATTATAATAGGATTTACACATCTTTTAATGGATGGAGTTAGTGTCTGCATGCATAGAAATCTCTCAAAGAGACATCCTATCTACAAGATACTGCTGCCTCACTTCCGATACACGCATGCCATAAATATGTAAGTTGATGTTGCTGTTCATTCATTTTGTAATTTTTTTGTTCATTTATATTTGTTATAATAGAGGTATATACTTTGATATTTGTCTTCATAATCATTATGTTTATCACATGTGCATATAAAGAGCTGCCAGGGATGATTTACTACCACCAGGAGGATACATCGAGATGGACATGTACATAAGACGTGTATTAATGTTGAAGCTAATATCAAAACAGTAAGATAAATAGCTTTAATTATATTATTAGGGAATTTGTCTTAAGGACAGGTGCAGCCATCTTGTATATTTGAGGATCAAATTTAAGATGTATTAAGTTTTTTTTGCATACAAGAACAGACAGTGCATTTTTTATTCACTTAGCACTGCGCAGCTAAAGACTTTAATTTAAGATTTAAAAAACCTGAAAAAATATTAAAGGAGATCATTTTCAATCTCTACAACCATTTTGTGAGAAAAGAATCTAAGCTTGATCATTAAAGTTGTAACTTTTACCTCAAAATACGGTATACTATTCTTAAAATGGGTCTTAAAAAACTATCAATTCTCACGAGATAAATTTGTCTGTATCTGTGAAGGTACAATTAAGATATATCTTCATTGAAAAATATATGTACATGTATATATATGTTTTAAGATAATTAATTTTTTTTACCCCTACCTCACTTCCAAAAAGAATTTACCTTAATTAAAACTTATATAACTGAAAAAAAAAATCCAAAAAAAAAAATTATTGGGACAGGTATAGAGGTATAAAGATGTCTGTTACGGATTGTTGAATTTTTGAATTGACGTTTATTTTTTTTTCAATGCAAATATAATGTTAATGTGTCTTCATAGACACAGGAGGTCTAAGTATAGTATGGATTTATAAATATAGATCCAATGCTGATAGATAAAAAGGGTACCCTATTTTGAGGCGAAGTTACACCATTAATATGTGGGACTTAATCTGTTTCTCAACAAATGTTTGTAGAGAGGACACCAATTGACTTTTATATTTTTTTAGATTTTTAAATTTTCAAAATGAGTCTAAACGAGTTCTACAACTGATCTAAGTGATTCAAAAGGAATCGTTTTGTTCTTTTGTGCATAATTTGCAAACAAAACAACAGATATAACCTCATTATATTGTTTTTTTTTAACTTTTGGCAACAGTTTTGGTCAGTTTCGGGCAGGGGCAATCCAGTTTAAATAAAAAAATAAAATTCTTATCCTCAAATGTACAAGATGACCGCACATCCCCCTTAAGAAATGAAAGAATATAGTATGATAAACTTTTATACACATTTTTATGGAAACAGCCCATTAATCATACAAATATCAAGGCGTTTACCTAAAGCGAATGTTGTAGCATACACAAATATTAACCATGCTTTCTGTTGAATCAAAGACTAATGATATATTATAATACATGAATGCAATTTGTTCGAATCGATAACAGAAATGCGTAATTATTGTCAACCATTTTTTCTTAACCTGAATAAGTCTTTTTGAAATGACAATTGTTTAAGCAATTTCTAGCAATGAAAAATGGGTGTACGATCCTATTCAGACCAACTTGGAGAACAGAGGGGCAATGGTACTTTCTGTCTGTCTTTTTGTCTTCCTGTGTCTCACTATCACTCTCTCTATTTCTGCAAATTGTTGCTTTGAACACAATCCAAATCAAAAAGAAAAGTTTAAATTCTTTTTTTAACCAAAATTTTCATATTTGCAGCCATTTCTACCCCTTTTTGCGAAAAATAAGAATTTTAAAGCTAGAGTTTATGGACCTTTAATGCATCAAAAAGCCATTTAAAATAATGAATATCCCGTATAAACTAAAATATCTATGTAATAGTTTCTCCTTTCACTTCAACGTAAATTTTGACAAGTCGTCTAGGAATCATTCCCCTTTTTACTTCAACTGAAATCTTTACATAACACCTGAGGAAATTTACTTTTTTCACTTACTGAAATATTCAAAAAGGATCTTATTTAGCAAAGTTTGATGTACATTTAACTCATGTAATTTAATTCTACAACATAAAGCTTGCATTCACATAATTAAACATTGGTTTCCTAAGTAGATCCTAAGTAGAGCTGTATTTTCCTAAAAGCGCTTTTACTTAATTTGGTATTTCATACATTGGTTGCAAGAGCCAAAGTTTATCTTATGATGGCTTATCAACTTATCTGTGATCCTCTAAAATTCACATTGATTTCCTGCAAGGGAGGTGTCCAAATCATCTATAGAACTTAAATATGATACATTTGCATTAACTCATCGTTTGGTAACTTCTTGTTTATTATGATTAATATAATGAATAATCGGACAACAGATGGGA
This sequence comes from Magallana ariakensis, assembly GCA_020458035.1. Lineage (NCBI taxonomy): Eukaryota > Metazoa > Mollusca > Bivalvia > Ostreida > Ostreidae > Magallana > Magallana ariakensis. The sequence goes on along the minus strand of CM035812.1, from coordinate 54,380,986 downwards.
TTTGCATCACTTATTCAAAGCATGAATAATTAACTACATGTATTTCCAACAAGAGAGTTGAATAATTTAGATCCTGTTTATCCTATCAGTTTAATGAAGCAGCAATTAAATATTTGAATTCAGTTAATTAATTAAGCCTCAGGAGGTTGGTCAAACTATTTTATAAGAAATTAAGAAGTATAAAATATTCAAACTATTTGCTTATCATAAATTGTCATACTAAGCACAAGTACTTTATGTGTTTCAGTTAGATGTGCACCATACTTACGTTAAACTAGAAAAAAAATCTCCTACATAGCATTTAAGGTGAAATGTCCCTCTGATTAGAGAAATAACTTCTGTAGAAAATATTCTCACTTTGTATCTGTTAACTCACAAATATTAAGGCTTGTAGCAACAAGGGAGGCGGTGCAGGGTCCATTTTATGCTGGAAGACAACACTTATTTAAATTCAAATATTGAAAGAGAATATTTGAATGGAACAAACTGAACCCCAACTTTAAGCAGGGGCAAAAAATTAGAACACTTTTACAAAAAAATTATAGAAACTAATCATATTGATCAATTTTTATGAGGTAATATCTATACCCCCTTCTCCTCTCTCCAATGTATCATTGTTTTCAAGTATAACTAAATTTATATGCACTAAGTATACAATGTTGTCTGATCTTAAATTAAAATTGCGACCACGTTTGTATGGTCTGTTCCCAAATCAGTGATTTGCTGTTGAAAGTCTAAATTTATTTTACCCGTTTGCTAGCATTAGCATAACCCTAACATGCTGACTGGCGTTTTTCATACTTGTTAGATCATTTTTTATACACCGGACTGCCTACGGTTTCTCCGTTTTTCATGATCTTGACAATGAGCACATGGTGGGTGCGACCGGTCAGCAGGAAATGCTCACTCCTCCTAGGCATCTGATCCCACCTCTATCTTTTTAGAGGTTCGTGTTGCTCTGCTTAAAATTTGCACTTCGCTTTCTGTATTTTTGAGATGGCTGACAGTATGTTATTGTCATTTTTCATCTTATCAGCATCCAGTTGATTGACATCGAATAGAACACTTTAATTGCTACAGTTAGCATGTGCATTCAATAGCAAGTTGTTACTCAGCTTTAAATACCCGGTGACATTAGTAAATTTCTTAAATGAAACAGAGAAATATGAGTCTTTAGGTAATGACATTTCTATTGACTATTGACTATTGCGGAGAACTTATTCACAAAATATAACGAAACAAAAGTACACATTTTCTAATGATATATCTGTTTATGGTAATATATTTCATTAATTCTCGATAAAACATCGCTTTCCATTTGAGCTTTCATCGTTCGCACTGAAACTCTCTATGAACTTTTCAGCAAGAACAGCAAAGATCAGGTTTCAGTTCTCTCTTCTGATTTATACACCAGTGGGAGTTTAACAGATACAAACTATTTGGACATTAACGTTTTACTGAACCACGTGATGACACTAAGTACTCCAAGATAGCTCATATTTGTTGCGTTTTTGTGAGGAATGGGGTTGGGGTTGGGGGGTTATTGTTAGTGTAATATATAATATTCATTTAATTGTATATTATAATGATGGTAATCATATTAGAACTGCAATTTAACATTTTACATCCTAATGTTTGTTACTTTCATCCATGAAAAGATATGAAAAAGTGGGTTAAAAAGGTAATTTTGTTTTCATTTTTTGATTTGGATTGTGTTTTTTTTTGTGTATATATTTACATTAAATACATTTATTGAAAAAACAAAAAATGGTCTGAGTTTAGATAGCATACGTCGAATCTGTTTTAACTAAATAAATTATTCGTTTTTCTTTCTACAATAAAGGATATACCAGGTTACTTCTTCAGAGATGATGCTTTGCAATTGGAAGGAGCAATACGACAATATGTCCATCAATATGTTACACATTATTATCAAAGTACGTGAATTCTTCTAAGATTAAGATTATTAGTTTGTAGATGTATTGCGAAAGATAAAAAGCCATGATAATTGTTTTTCATGCTGCACATTTTTTTCAATACTTATAGCGATGCGTGGTTCTTAACTACAGATGAGTTTTAAATATTTTTTTAATAAAGATGACGATCGAAAAGTGCAAGAAGATACAGAAATTCAAGGGTTTTATCAGGAATTAACGGCAGACAGAGCAGTGATAGGATATGGCGGATGTGGAATGAATGTATGATACATATATACAGTAAAAACCGTTTAGTACGAACACGGATAAAGCAAAATCTCGGAAATATGGAAGTTTTGTTGAATTCCCAATAACATTCTGAACAAATCTTTGCAAAATTTTACGGTGATACCGAAATTAGGATATACCGAGTTTATGGATTTAGCGAACTGGTTTAAATCCCGTAGAGGTGAATAATAACGAAATTTAACACTTTTATAACGTATTTCTTTACAGTTTGAAAAGTTTGCACCACCATATAAATAATTATTTAAATGAATTTTTATATTCACATAAATTCTTTAATTTGATTATTAAAGGTATCAAAAGAATGTATTTTTATTCTAAGCCTCAATTAGCACAAATTGAAGTATAGTGTAAGAAAAATGTATATAGTTTATTCGCTTTAGTTATTACTATTTATTGGATATATCGGTATTTTGTGCATATATTTTCAGATTTTAGAGTTCCTAGTGTGGTTTTCAATATTAACAATAGGAATTAATAACTTATTACTCGCATGCCTTCATAAAGGATAAATACTTAATACTATAAGCAACGCTTAAAATCTAGAAAAAGTAAAAACATTGGTGTATGAACTATTTGGTTATTAGTTTTCCTCATGAGTCAATTATAATAATTTTACAAAGTCTAGCTTAACATATTTTAAATCAGAGGCGTGTTTGAATGATTTAGTTAAAATTTGAACGCAAAACTCTTTATTTTTTAGCCGCCAAATGTAATATAAACCAACTCTAGTATATTAGCGAAGTTTCAAGAAAATCTACCATCTGGTTCTTTGTGTTCTATGTAGGAATCATCTTAAAATACAGTTACATTTACTGTAGGTATATATAGGAAATAGCCATTTTCTGCATTTCGATGCAGATTGAAAAATATTACAATAGTGATTTTCTTTAAATTGTGATAGTGTAATTAGTAATATCATTTTTACCTTATATGTAAAACCATTAAATTATACCATCTGGTTTTATTGGGGTCATCTCAAAATATCAAAATGCACCAAATTTTGCTGTATATTTGGAGTATTACAAATTTAGATTGGTACAATGTATTCGATCACAAATTAAGAAACGTAACTCTGAGGATTACCTTTTTATGTATTTTCTTATAATGTACTCCTACAATGCTTCACTTTATCGTAACGTCATAATAGCACAAGGGCAACGTTCACCTACCGAACAACGGCAAAATCGTTTAAAAATAATTTTTTCATTAATAAATCTAAATAAATTAATCTGTTATTCCTGTATTATGTTTAAGATATTATCGAAACAATTTCATAAAAAAGTATTGATAAACTGTATTTTACCAGAATGTGCAAAACACGCGCAAAGAAAACTAAAGTCGGCCTCCTTAAACCTGATATTCTTAATATATTATGACCTTAAATTTCTATGTTTTTAGCTCACCTGAACGGAAAGCTCAAGTGAACTATTCTCATCACATTTTGTCTGTCTGTCTGTCCGTCCGTCTGTCTGTCCGTCTGTCTGTAAACTTTTCACATTTTCAACATCTTCTCCAGAACCACTGACCCAATTTCAACCAAACTTGGCTCAAAGCATTCATAGGCAAAGGGGATTAAAAGTTGGGAAAAAGAAGGACCACGCCCTTTTTCAAAGGAAGATAATTAAGAATTATTGAACATTTTTGAGATCTTTTCAAAGATCTTCTTTTCAAGAACCATTTGCCCAGGAAATTTGAAACTTGTGGGGAAGCATTCTCAGGTAGTGTAGATTCACAATTGTGAAACTCATGACCCCCGGGGGTAGGTTGGGGCCACAATTGGGGTTCAAATTTTTACATAGGAATATATAGAATAAATCTTTTAAAATATTCTTCTCAGAAACCAATTGGCCAGATATGCTGAAACTTTTGTGGAAGCATTCTCAGGTAGTGTAGATTCAAAGTTGTGAAAATCATGACCCCCGGGGGTAGGGTGTGGGCCACAATGGGAGTCGAATTTTTACATAGAAATATATAGGGTGAATCTTTAAAAATCTTCGTCTCAGAAACTATTCAGCCAGGAAAGCTGACACTTGTATGGAAGCATCCTCCAGTAGTGTAGATTTAAAGTTAAGAAAATCATGATCCAATGGGTTAGGGTGGGGTCACAATGAGGGGTGGGGGGGATCGAACTTTTACTTTGTAATATAAAGAATAAATCTTTAAAAATCTTTTTTCTCAGAAACCAATCAGCTAGGAAAGCTGAAACCTGTGTGGAAGCATCCTCAGGAAGTGTAAATTCAAAGTTGTGAAAATCATGATCTCCGGGTGTAGGGTTTGGCCACAATGGGGGGGGGGGGTGTCAAATTTTTACATAGGAATATATAGAGTAAATCTTTAAAAATCTTCTACTCAGAAACTAATCAGCCAGAAAAGCTGACACTTGTATGGAAGCATTTTCAAGTAGAGTAAATTTAAAGTTGTGAGAAAATCATGACCCCCGGGGGTAGGGTGGGGCCACAATGGGGGTCAAACTTTTAAGTAAGAAAGTTATAATGGAGTAAATCTAAAAAAAATTCTTCGCAGAAACCAATCAGCTGGAAAAGTTGAAACTTTTGTGAAAGCATCCTCAGGAAATAAAGATTTAAAGTTTTAAAAATCATGACCCCCGGGGTAGGGTGGGGCCAGAATGGGGGGGGGGGGTCAAATTTTTACATAGGAATATATAGAGTAAATCTTTAAAAATCTTCTTCTCAGAAACTAATCAGCCAGGAAAGCTGACACTTGTATGGAAGCATTTTCGGGTAGTGTAGATTCAACGTTGTGAAAATCATGACCCCTGGGTCTAGGGATGGGTCACAATCAGGGGGGGGGGTCAATCTTTTACATGTACATAAGAAAATTATAATAGAGTAAATCTTAAAAATCTTATTCTCAGAAACCAATCAGCTTGGAAAGCTGAAACTTCTGTGGAAGCATCCTCAGGAAGTGAAGATTAAGTTGTGAAAATCATGACCCCCAGGGTAGGATTTGGCCACATTTGGGGGAGGGCGAATTTTTACATAGGAATTTATAGAGTTAATCCTTTTAAAACTTCTTCTCAGAACCCAATTGGCAAGAAAAGAAAAGATGAAACTTGTGTCTAAGTATCCTTAGGTAGGTTAGATTCAAGTTTGTTCAAATCACGACCCCGGGTGTAGGACGGGGTCACAACGTGAAGATGTACAACAATTTATATAGGAATACATAGGAAAACATCTTTAAAAATACACTTGATAAATCTTTTAAAATTTCAACTTACATTACTGTCATATGTACATGAAAACTTTATGCCAAGAATTGTAATTTCATATCAAAATCTTTAAAAAATGCATTTTGCGTTTTACACTTTAATAGCAATATTAGTATTTTACTGATTTGTCATATCTTTGCAGGGCATTCCGGAAATCAACAGTGTGACAAATCTCGTCGATGTTTTAACATATTTTATTTACACCTGTAGTGTAGAGCATTCCGCTACAAATTTCCCTCAGTATGAGCAATATGCGTTCCCGCCAAATTTTGCAGCGATGTTACATGGCCAGCCAGAAGATGAAATGGTAATTTTTGTGATTTGATAAGAGCAATAGTAATATTTTTTTAAAGAAACTTCTAAAACATGCATGTATTTTCAGCTACACGCAAAACAAGGTTTTAAAAATATAATAATGAGCATATGCATGCCAAATAAAAAAAGATATATCTATATTTCTTTACATATCATCTTCTAAACACCTCACGTACACAATGTTTATGGTCTGTTCTATTTGCTTTTGATTTTACTCTCTTTTTCAACTCCCTTTCGTATCATTACTACGTAATCTTTAGAACAAAATTAATTTTTGTTTCGTAAGTAAGGAACTTGACTAACAAATCGTAGCAAACTATATAACATACATGTATGATATACTTTGATAAGATGCCTAAGACATGTAACTGACTCATTGCAGCGTTTTCAAATTTGGCCCCTAGTTTGACATGGATGGCTCCACGAATATTTTTAAAGAGAGGGGTTATATAAAAGACTCATCGGACCAACCAACGTTCGCTTGTATCTAATCATATGATAATAGGTCATTGCCATCCTACCCTGATAAATTATTAATTCAATTACGCCATCCAGAAACAAATATCATGCAACGGACAAGTTACCGTGTTATAACCTTTAGTAATGTTTGTACATGTAACCATGAAAAAACTCTGAAATTATAAAACATATATCTAAACAATGTTTAAAAATTATTTTTCATTTATATTATTTAACAGGTTTATAGATAACCTTCAAAAAATCCATTGTTTAAATGCGTATCATTTCGATTGACATTAACATGTATTAAAATGAGTTCAATAACATTATCTTTAATCAGTTCATTTTCAAACAATGTTCCTCGAACTGTCATTTCATAACACTTAGCTATACCTATTTTTTACTTAGACCATTCATTTGCTTATTTAAGGTAAGGTTTGCGGTTACAGGGAGATAACTCACAGATTTTCATTGTGACGTAACTCAAACTACCCATCATTTCAGAATTGACATCAAAATTTATATGACGCAATAATTGATTTCATTTTCTTTATTTCGCGGAGTTTATATTGAAAAAATAACAGGACACAAGCATTTTATAATTTCCACAAAAACGAAGTCCGCAACATATGGTTTTAAATAGTGTTCTAGAAACACCATATTACACATATACTTAGATAAGTTTTTCCTGAAATCGGTGGACTTGGAAAGGTTTATATAAGATGTTTTCGATTACATAAAAGTAGTCCAAAATTTTGACTTTTGTTGCATTTTATTCTATCATGAAATAGTTCATTAGAAATCAATAAAAATTAATCATGATACAGATAGTGGTATTATTTTCCAATATTTTAAGCATAACAAAAACCCAGAATAGTCACACATAAAATTTACATATTTCCAGAAATTATTTACATTTCATCAACACGACAGTTTAAAATCATTAACTTTGACCTTTTGTAGTTATAAAACGGGTCCGGCAAAATCTTTTTAATTTCATTAGAAAATAGACTTTAGTATTGTAAACAAAATGGTATGTAACTTTTTTACTGTGCCTGAAATTGCAAGCCGCAAACCTTACTTTAAGCAAAGGGTTTTATTCAAAATTCAAAAAGATGTCTTTACATCAACTACTGTACATTTAATTTATTAACATGCGTGTCTCACTACAACTTCAATTTACTACAGCGTGTAAATGTGCACTCAATTCGTTTGTAAAAAAAATTACAGCCTAATGCCCCAGTCACACATTCACGGATCAACTCCACAGTTCTACTACGGAATATTTCCCTCGGTTAACACCGGAAAATCTAATGATCGTTAATTGATACGGAGTTAGTACGGATGCACTACGGAATGGATACAAATTGATACATACGAATTACTACGGATTTATACGGAGTTAAAAAGGACTTCTACGTTCTTAAACGGTTTAGTAAGTTTCACTTAGGAAGTACAAAGGTGGTTTCATCCGTAGTGGAATTTTGAACATGTTCAAAAATTGTCGCAGCTATACAAGTACTGCTACGTTTGGATACGATAACAGACGGAAAAGCTAGGGGTCAATACATATCGCCGAGAATGATGCCGGATCGCTTCCGTAGCTAATCCGGCATTTAAACTGTGAATGTGTGACTGGGACATAAAGGAAATTAACGTAACCTGACTAAACAAGAATAATTTGAAAGATTTTTTTAATATTTGAAAAGCGTATAATTGTGAAAAGCACCTCTTGCAGCTTTTAAAATATTGCTATTATTTTTGTCACAGTTTTAAAACATAAATTATAACAAAATTTCAGCGCCTCTGATAATGACATTCTTGCTATTTTACGCAAAATGGCAAAATTATCAAATTGCGAAATTTTGCAGAAAAAAAAGATATTTCAGAATAATGAAAAAGGCAACGAAGTACAAGTTGACAAATATAACTTGTTGTATGGTTCCACTCTAATGACCGCAAATGTCCACTTAATTGCCCGTGGAATATCACTGATGCCTGCACGGGGCTTTTTTCAATTGTAAGTGTTAATTGATTAATCCCTGGTCCAGACATTGTGTATTTAAGCCGAGGTCAACATATAAGGGTCATTTACGTAAGATATACCCAGTCCCACTTGTCCCAGTTAGGAATACTCCACCTGGTGTTATTTCTTATAGTCTTTGGAGTGTTTATGTTTTTTTTTTAAAACATTATATATTATAGCAATGTCTAGGAATGTCTTGCTTTACCATTTTTGCTTTCACAATGACTCAGAACAGTGTGTTTGTATATCTATTTATATACAGTCTCTACCAATCAAACCCTTATAGGTCTAATCATTTATTGGAGAAACAAAGACCATGCTACAGAATGGTTAATACACATTGGCCTCAGGCGCGCAAAGCACCCCCTTGTCAAGCCGTGTATAAACCCTTACATACAACAGTACATTGTTTAAGCAAATACTATTCAGTGAAATATATAGCAGAAATTGATTACAAGTTGTGGTAGCTATTATAATAGAATTCGGAAATCCATTTCTATACTTTTGAGTTTTATTCTTGTTTGTTTGCTGGCAGTGTTTGTATGCATTTACAAAACATAGGCATTACTGCCTAAAATGTTATTCAGTCTTTACTAAGCTGGTTTTGGTATGGCTCTTTCTTTTTCTTATTCTTTTCATTATTTACTGCTATACATATTATATTTGAAATGCAAGATCAATCATATGATTTTTGAACTTGTGCAATATTTTCTATGATATACACTATTTATAATTTTATTTTTTCCCAATCAAATGATTGGTCGATTACTGTCACATGACAGTGCTAACATTCTGTTACAACCCTAACTATACCAAAAAAAAAACCCCGAAAATTTATAGACCTTCCTATACTAAAGATAGGTTTTTATGATATAATACTGGATTTGGCACGTGCGACATTAACACCTTTATATTATGAACAAAATATTTTACTATTATTCGCTTGAAGAGAATGTAAATAATGAGTTTTTGATTTATTATGATAAAACAGTTATAGCCTTTTGATATCAGTCATTTCATGGTTTTAAAGACCTGATGAGAGTATATTAACCTCGGACTTCGTCTTTGGTCGATATACTCTCATCAGGTCTAAAAACCCATGTATTGACCTCATTAAACGACTATAATTGTTTTAAATATCATGTCGGTGTTTTATCATTAATTTCTATTTTTATGTTTTACCACCAAGGCTGATCTTGATGCCACTATGCCATCAAGAAAAGAAATGTTTTCTACAATAAAGATTATGAAGGTTTTGACTCTAGTTTTAACCAACAGCCTAGGGAACTACGAAAACGTTTACACAAGAGCTATGGATACCTTCGGAAGGAATTGTGTTGCAGCGTATGATATAATGAAATGATATTTTCATTTTCCTTGCAATTTGACTGCGCTCATTTGATTAAAGCTCAAGTATAATATAATTTTAATTTCTTTATAGGTTTCAACAAAAATTAACTGCAATCCAAACCAGAATAAATAACAGAAACGCCGACATTACGGCTAGAAACAATCCAAATCAACTACAAGAATATCAATATGAATGGCTTCTTCCGAAGAATGTTTTAAACTCAATTAGTATCTGATAAATGTAATTAACGTGGGTACTGGTCAAAGTGAATGTATATGTATTATGACTGGGCAGCATTGATCTTTGGGTATTGTGAAATAATTTGTAAAGCATTGATTACGTTTCCAGGTTTTTTGAAACAAATAAATATACGTAGAAACTATTTTTTAGCCTTTTAGATTGTGGCTTCACTTCGAAACCAATATAAACAGTATAAGCATTTACTTTGCCACCAAATATTTTAAGATTTGAACCTCAAGTCTTCTCATATCAAAAGATGCATTAGTTTTGCATATTTATGTGTAGTTGTCATTCACAAGATGCTTTATAGTATTGCATTATACCCGGGTGACCGTTACGCTTCATTAAAGTGTACACAATAAGATACATAGAAAACATAAAAAAAAATTATATCTCATAATCAATTAGTCTATTAAGGTATTCAATGTATAATGAAGGGATGTTGTATGAATCATTTTTAAATATCAACTGCAAGAACGATAAATGTGAAATGAACTAAATTATCATGATCAAATATAAGAAGCCTGCCATTTTGCACCTAAAACTTTGTTGACGAGTTATCGTCTCTTAATGATAAAATGAAGAGCATTTCAATTTTTCTTTTTATAAACATTTGTGGTAAATGATTTATTTTATTTTATATTTCAAAAAAGAGAGTCTATGCATATATTCACCAAGATATATGTATTAAATTCAATTACTTTGTACAATATCTAAAAAATACATGCGCTTCCCATGGATTTCAGTGTAAATTTCAAGGTGCAATCGATTGGACAAAAATAACAATTTTGACAAGTCCTTTGTCATGTTTTTATTTGATAACATATTTGATAACAAGTTGTACCATGATTTAAAATATCGGACCATTCATTTATTATGTACAAATTCTGGTCGTTATACAATGAATTATACCTTAATGCAAATAATTTTCATTTAATATATATTTTTGATAAGGTATATTATAATTTAAAAATATTTGAGGTTAGTTGTTTCCTCTATATAATAGTTAACAATTGCAAGCAAATCAAGTTCTATACTTTGAAAGCAAATGTCTGGTTAAATCTTAGAACGTAGTAGACGATATAAATCTTCAGCTATTCTTTAGATAAAGACTTTGCAGCCATACTTCAGCGTTTTAAGTGAGACTTTTGCAAATACGTACAAATACAAATGACTAAATCTTAGACTGAGGTAGACTGTATTTTTCAAATCTAAGAAACTGATACAAAGGCTTCACAATATTTTTTTCTCATATAAAATTCAATTTTATTGTTAAATACTTTTTAATGAAATCATTGTATTTAGCTGATTTTGTACCATAGGCTATTGGGGTTTGAACCAAAAGTGTGTTAATGGCACATTATGTTTTTCTTTGTTTTTGGCTTTGAATATATTCTTTCACATGAAACTGGTGGTGTGTGTTGCTTTTGTGAAAAGTTAGCTTTGTAGTATTTGTCTAATTGGTTTGTGTTATCGTATCTTTTTGATATTCGTTATACACATACATGTTAATCCGGAAAAAAAAATTCTGAATTCTATATGATTGTATTATCAAAGAGAGAAATATGAAAACCTATAATATGTATGTTGTGCTTTGTAATGAGGATAACAAAATTCAATTAAACAGGGAAAAATCATTTTTTAATGTTTTGCCAAAACAACATAGACTTTTGTGTTTGCTATCACAATGTGTTTTTTTTTTCAAATTTGATTGTAGCATTTATATGTTTCTTCCCTAATTTTTGATTTTAATATGCGGAAATTAAAGTGAAATTTTTTCATGCATTTTATTTAATATCAATAGAACATAACCTATTTACAATTTATCGTGTGTTTAGCTTTGTTGTATTAAATAAATAAACAGCTTAAAGATTTAAAATTGTTATGTAATGTATTGCATATTACGAAACATAGTATGTAGTAGTTAAATGCAAGTGCAAAAATATACTTACATGTATAGGTTTATCGCACCTTTGGGTTATCATGAATGTGTTATTTTTTGTATTACATTTTATATACCCGCATAAGGTGATTTTAAAGGGCTCTTATGAACTATCGATCACCCATTGAAGAAAAATGTTTAATTCGGTACATGTGCATTGGTTGTCTACGTTCCAAAAAAAAAAAAAACCTCCACTTTGTGTGTTCCTTTTTAAACGCCAGCATTGATTCAGTTTCATTTTTTTTAAATTTGATACTGATGAATTTCAATTCGGTCAAAAAGCTATGTTCATCATACTGAGTTTTCCTAACCCCGAATATGATAATTTCATTATGCTGATCAACATCCAGTTTAGGTAATAATTGAGTCATATCTGATAAATAAATTGATATGTAGATTGTTGGTTTAGTTTCTGACTGTGTTACTTATTTTTAATAATATTGAATGAAAAAACATTAAATTTACTAAACACATCATTTGAATATTAAACTTAATATGTTTCTCATGTGTACTAAACCGATTGATCAATATATGTTTAAACTAGGTGGGTTGTTACTAGATGGAGAATATTAATTGAGAATGATTTTTGACTGAAAAATAATCATAATAAATGAAATATTCTAAAACATTCAATTAAATATGTTTGACAAAACTAAAATATATTATCAGTATGACATATATTTTATAATTCAATAGGAAGTGCTTTAGAAAAAAAATGACTTATTTCAACATGATGCATCAAGAGTCAAAATTAAGTAAATGAAAGGAGCCTAATAAATTATAATATTTAAAAACCGTGTTTTAAACATTCATTTAAAATGAAATTTGAAGAGATTTAGTCAGGAGCTTTTGTCCGTGCCTAAGGATAATATATTAAGAATGCTTCAGTCTCAAGTAACGGTGTTTAAAAAGTCTGTTATTTACCTCCTCTTTGTGATTATACGTATCCGGATTAGATTTTACATTATTGCAATTGGAAGGTCAAGAAAATGCACCAAGATAACACTCTAATTTTTTTCCCCAAGATGTCGACCTTATTATCAAAAACTAATTGGTATCGTAAAAATATATGTATATTCATGGCATGTCTAAAATATGTGTATTTATCTCAAGGTTGCAATTTTACGCGCCTCCGGATTCCGCATATTCGATGTTGTCAACTGTAACGAACGAGTTTTTGTCACGCCGTATGCTCCTGTCGTATCCGCGAACATAAAATTAGGTACAGGTAACTCCAGAAATAATACTTCCTTTGGATAATTTTTGAATTAATTAAATTTTAATTTCCGTAAAAATAAACTTGAAATGTCTTTAACATATCATCTAAATACGAAGATGGGAATCTTTTATTATGACTTAATCTTAAACATTTCAGAGGATCGAAAGAACATCATCAACACAACAGTAAAGATGTTATGATTGTTGTTATTTGGTTGAGTTTGACTATAATTGTATTTTTTGGCGTTTTGATACTAAGAATGTTTAAACAAAGAAATACGACTGTGAAAAGGACATCTTGTGACCAGAGGCATTATCTCCATGACTAACCCTCAAATGTATACGCGATAACGGTCCTCTCCCTGATGTAGAATGAACATATTGATGTGATTTTCGTTTCTTTAAATCAATACGTCATTGAATTTATTGGACTGTACATTGCAAAATCGATTCGTAGTATATATTATCACATACAAGGACTCTGAAAAATGTAAATATTCATTTATTTTATTTATATATAGACCTATTGTCTATTTGCTTGTTTTTGTTATATACATATATATTTTTCCAAGTATATGTATAACTACTGGAAACTTTTTTGGAAAAAAAGTTTATTTTAATTCATTTGTTCTTTAGATAGTAAATATAATTAAATAATTAATCTGATAATAGTTAACTTACCAACCAGTCCCATTCAAAAGGATCTGTGCATTACTTGGTGTACATGTTATTATTTGATCGAGCAATAGTTGAAACATGCAACAATTACTTCAAAGATGTTTTTAAAAAGAGTTTATATGTATGTCTACATCACGTTTGATATTACGATGTATGTCTACATCACGTTTGATAAATGTGACTATTAATTCATACACGTTTAAAACCTTGACCAGCATTATTTTAAAAAGTGTTTTATTGTCTATGTAATGTACATGTAAACTAAATTGACAGGTAGGTGAAGAATTAATAAGAGATAGTTACCGAAAGGCTAGTAACTTGTTTTCTATTATTTCAACATAATGCGTTCCAGAAATGTTCAAAATGAAACTAAAATACGGATCTTATTTTTTATTTCTTGGAAATTATTTCGTAAAAAAGTGACCTACATGGATTTCATCCCTGTAAAAGTTGAGATACCTGGAGTGCTGATATATTGTGTGGTACAAACGTGTGTTCTTTGCAATTGATAAGGTTGACGGATCATTTTGCCGACAATAGATATCTACATGTTTAACCGACACATATACTAGAAAATGTAGCAGATAAAGGATACATTAATAATGTTTAAAACATCGTTTTTAAAGTGGATGGGTGGCTATAGTCTGTCCCAAGATATTTTTGCTGCACATTTGGAAGATTTTTAATAAAAATACACATACCTGTGAAAGAAATGCAATTGAAATCGATGAAAGGGAAAATTTCCAAGATAATTACATTAACACATTATCATTTTACCCTCGAGAAAATTCACAGGAACGAAAACAGATTTCTTACGGAGATTTATAGTGGGGAATGTTGACATCTTTTCTCTATTCGGAAGTCACCCGGAATACCTCGCACAATTTTTCAACGTTATCATCCGGGTTGCTTCATTCCTTAGCAATGGTAAAAAACCGTAGACTTTTCATTTTTAGCCGTGTATTGAAACCTGACAAGCTAGAGGGGGCGTTTCAAAGGGGAAATCTTGGGATTTTTTCATACTATTGAATAAACATCGTCTGAACCAAGAGGTATTTATAAATATCGAATAATTTAAGAAAATATGCGGCAAAGATATCTTGGGACAGACTATAGATAAGATTTGGTATGTCAAACTAGCTTCTACAGGTTTATTTAAAATAGATACTGTCTAGTATATGATTTTTGAGAATTAAATGCACGAATTTAGATACATGTAACAATGCTCAATACGGTAAAGTAAGCGAAACTAGAAAATGCACACTGTTCAATTGATGCTACATGTAACTCAAAGATATTGCAAGCTGACTGAATGGCGGATGTAAGCCATTTAATCACCTTTTCGTGATTTCATGTGACTAAATGGCAAAGTTTCATCTTGTAAATTTTCTTTAAAAAAATCAGACACAATGGAAGGCTTAAACATGATGATTTGATCGGTAAATTTGTTGACCACCCACCTTTCTGCCAATTGCTCGAATACAATGTATTTTTTCCTTGTTTGCTATCGATATTATTCTTAGCACTGAACTGATTTTGAAATAATGTTTCGATTAAATATCTTAATCACTGTTATTAAGCAATATTGCATATCAAAACAATTCTAAAATTTATAAAATTAGAAGTATCGATAATTGAAGGATAAAGATTGTAAACATATATATATATATATATACTTTAAAGTAGTTAATAATATCTTATTTACAGTTACTAAATTAACAAAAAGCAGATTGATTTAACAGAAATTACACTCATCATGAGATAACATCGAAACAATAATCGATCCTTTTAAATCCAAACAACGAGTAACATCTGAACTTGAATTTTAATGTCTTAACAAACCGTAATAAAACACGGGGTTGTCATTCTTTTAATTTCCGAACCAATTAACAAATAAATTGAATTGTAAAGTATTGTTTAATGCATCTTGATAAATTCAAGAAAAGTGACCCAAGTTGATAAGGTTGTTTGTTAAGTTGCTCGCATAAATATCTTTTCAGTGAATAACAGGTTCCTGTTTCATCATCATTCATACTTATTTTATCTCGTACTTAGCTAACAAAGCAATCGAGTATTAACTATTTTGATATTCATTTTTTTAAATTTTATTTTATTTATATCAATATCAAAGCACATATGAACATAGAAAAAGTACATAATTTCTGCTTTCACTATTTTGCTTTAAGCACATTATATAATAGAGAAAAATTACACAAACAAAAATTATGCCTATCTAAGACTATACAATGCATACATGTATATCGCACAATGCAAGCATTGCCCTATATAACATTATTGTATATAAATGTGCAATGAGATTGGGTTTTATGGAGAGGATAGATATAGAAAGGGGGATGAGTAAATGGTGGTAGGGGAGGGGATGGGCTGTTTTGATATATTGTTCTAGTATAAATCGACTCCAGAGAAAGCTTTTCAATTTTTTTTTTTGCTCTGTACAGTGTAAAATATTTTTTTTGGATAAGTTTCATTTTCATATTGGATACCGGTATTTGTATTCACCCTTTGAAAGACCTTAAATTGGATCAGAATTTCATTATTGGCATTTTGTACGAGGGTTGTTAGAAAAGTTCGCGGACAAGTTCGATTGTGAGCGGACTATTTGCATGATAACAGCAAAACTTTTCGGATTTAAACTTGACGTATTTTCTAATAAATATGTAACGATTTGTTGGTTTTTTTAAACGCACCATAAAAATATACATCTTAATTATATGATATATATGCTTCACGAAGCATATAAGTTTTTTATTATTTTATATTTTGTACGCATTTTTCGTTATTAAGTATTGTACCGTTTAAGCGCATAAATATGCACGATATTTCATATGATATTACAATAAGTTATAAACGTCGTTTTGTGAAAGTTCCCATTAAATTGAAAACTTCCTGACTGTTATATCGCCGAATATGGACAACCAACGCTTGAAAAATTGAATCAAAAACGTTAACGTCAATGTATATCTTGAAGCACCGGGCCGTCAATAAATTTTGTGTGCAAGCATTAAAATCTCCGATGGAGATCAGAGTGTTCTTAGATGCTGCTTGAGATGACCCACATGTGTCTTGGACATTGGTTTACAAATGGCATCAGAGGTTTAAAGATGGAATTGGTGGTATATTTGATGAAGAACGAGCCCCCATAAAGCCCGGATCTTGCACCTATGCATTTTGCTTTATTTACTAATTTAAAGTCGAAACTGCGTGGACAGGGATTTTTTGGACCTAAATGATCTGCGATATGCCACAAAAGACATTACACAAAAACTTGAAATTAAATCTTGGTATGAGGATACATTTTATAAATGGGCTAAAAGACATGAAAAGTGTGCGGAACAGAAAAATTTTAATTTAGGAAAAGAGTGACAGGTTTGCCTTTCAGTTGCTTGATGTCACCTAACATCGTTGAAATAGGAAATGGTGGTCCGTAAATCTTACTCATGCATAGTAAAAATCGCTGTATATATTGAAGAAAAAAATTAAAATCATCTGATTATTTTACATACTTATTTTTTATTGATAGTCATTTAATGAAACATACGTCATCCTTCAAAGTACACAGTAATTTTACCGTAAATCACCGTTTTCGCAAACTTTTCTAACACTCGTATTAAGGTTTATACCGATAACACTGTCGTGTATCCGCGCCGGTAGTGACGTGTTTGGATAAAGTGAAAATGGCGGCATCGCTTGTTTCTTGATAAGTTTTCGTGTTATTTAAGGCTTACATTGTTTACTTTAACACTAAAAATATCGTCCAATCTATTTAAAAGCATATTAATACTTTATATTTTTACGAAGTTTATGTGAAAATTAGGTAAATAAGCAGATTATGTCGATTAATTTTGAACAACGGAACATGTTTGGATGACCTTGTTTTTCCAAATAGGAACGGTTTGGATACGCATCTGATACGGTTTGGATGTGGTTAATATCTAAAAACAGTTCTTTTAATTATCCTCTCGCAAAGGGTATATAGCATTGCTACTGTGCGATATACATGCCCTCATTGCAAAGCATGCTTTCAATGGAGATCGTCATGTGATAGACATTTGAAGTAACATTGTTTAAAGAAATAGACATACCCGTTGAAAGACGTGTGCATTTAAGTCAACAAATCTAATAATCTATATATTCCTTAGTTTGAACAGAGACATAAATAATGTTATTTATGTCTCTGGTTTGAATTTCAATTTTATACAATACAAGCTCCAAATAACTTGGCATATAAAAATTACATACAGACTGTTTTACAGATATGTTAATTAAGTCTGTTGTATTCATTCCATCGATATTAATTTAGAAAGAATCAGCCTTACTAAAATCTTTACCGACACAAAAATAAACATGTGATTACGACAGTTTCGATCAACTTATGATTCTAACGTTATTGGCTTTAAACGATGTTGGGAAAAAATCAAATACAGAACTATACCAACTTTAAAAAGTCTGTAAAATCATCTAATGGTTAATGAAACAATATTTTTTCTCTATTAAAATTGAAACGGTATAATATACAGATACACTGCACAGAACAAACCGTGATAACGGGGATATTTTTTATTGGTATCTTAGCATGGGTTTCATGAAAATGGAAAAAAAAATCACTTTTTTCATACATACATGTACATGTAGTATTTAATTTACCAAACATCATACTTGCCTATTTTTTAAAATTATTAATTGAAACGTTCCCGAACAACTTTTTAGATTTGCAACAGTCTAACAACCGCGCTTTGGCAAATTTTTAACTAATTTACTTTCATGTTAAATACTAACGCGGGCTATGTACTTTTTCTGCTATATTGCCACCTTCATTTACCACATGAGTCACCAAAGAAAGCATTTTACTGTTTCAATTAACTAAATTATAATGTCGTTGTTGTAAATTATATTATTCGTTCACTTTCTACACATGCACTGTACTTAAGTGCATATGTCCTCTTCGTAAGCATTAACTTCGATGTTTTGTCATTGCAGTAAATAAAGAACTAAATATTGAAAATTAATTTTAACAAACGTGTTAATTTTTTTTTTATTTTACATGCACTAAATTATGAACAGAATAGCAATATACATTGGATGAAATCAGAGCAATGTACAATACCGGTATATTGTGTAATCAATTTAATATTTCAGTTTGTTAAATGTTAATTGAAGAAATCAACAAAAGTTCTTGATCAGTAATATACATAGATATTAATCCT
The DNA here is from genome assembly GCA_020458035.1 of Magallana ariakensis. Classification (NCBI taxonomy): domain Eukaryota; kingdom Metazoa; phylum Mollusca; class Bivalvia; order Ostreida; family Ostreidae; genus Magallana; species Magallana ariakensis. The sequence continues at coordinate 54,362,078 of CM035812.1, read as the reverse complement.
TTTGATTTTCTGGTGAGAATTATAATTAAATATTTACATTTTTAGTGTCTTTGCCTGTGATAACACTACGTATCGATTTTGTAATATACAGTCCAATAAATTCAAAGCGGGGTTTGCTTATTTATATTAAGATACTTAATTGTACAATTGCTGAAAAATATGTAAATATAAGTAATAAGGAATCATTCTTTGAATGTTTTGAGGTGATAATTTCGGTCGGGGCGTGATCAAATCTATCATAAAGCCCTTCGGGATTTATTGGATTTGACCACGCCCCGACCAAAATTATCACCTAATAATACTCAAAGAATGATTCCCTTTTCCTTAAATAAATGTACATATACAGAAGTTGGCCATAGATGAGTTCGCAAAATGGCGACGTTTACTCAGGTCTCGTCATCACTTAATTTTTTGGACCAACTATTTCTAACAATATGATAAATATGACTTAGCAGACATCTATGGTACTTTACATTATATCATTGGGAGTGAAATAATCGTAGCATTTTCTTCGTTCAGCGATGTACAGGCTTTGCATTGAATATACCTACATGTAAACGATGCTCACTTTCATAGTATTATTTTCTTACCTGGCACGTTCTCCGTTCGACTTAGCTTGCTTCACGATTACATCATTTTAGAATAACTTAAATAACACATCATACAGTCGCTTGCCAAAAAGTAGTAGTTAGGTCTTTAAATACGATGTATTGCTTTTCAGGTAAAAAGCTTTTTTTTTTTTTTTTTTTTTTTTTTTTACATTGTTTTATATAGTTTTCTTGTGTTCCTCAAGTTTTGGACCTGAGTTTTAATTTACATCTTTTGCATTCTGTGTAATCGAATGGCCCACTATCTTTTTAAAAGATGTATATTCGGTTGCACTCCGATAAAATGTAAACTGCTCCATTGTTGTCTAAAATATCACAAATGCTATATCTTTGAATTATTCGAACCGTACCATTTGCACAATTTATATTTTTGCATTCAAACCGGAATAATTTATTTATCCAAACCGTACTACTTATTTAGCAGGTGCATGAAGTTATTGCTATTTTTATACATATTAATGTATTAAAAAGATATTGAAATGATTTCGTTTGGTAAGTGTAATGTTTAAAATTAATTTTGGCTGCTTCAGATTTTTAGCATGTGTTATATAATCTACGTAATCTCTAAATAGATCTTGTTTTTTGCGTTTAAATGACACGTTAACGATTGATATTCCTGCAAATAAGTAGTTTTTATTTACGATGAACAAAAATAACACACACTTCTTTCATCTGCAAAACCTTAAGAAAAATACGAATGACTATTACGATATTTATTTAATATTTACCTCATTGTCGATAGAAAAAAGAACACAACACTCATTGTTCTTGCAATGGATGCGCCATTTTCACGTTATCTAAACATGTCGCTACCGGCGCGGATACACGACAGTGGATAAACCTGTCAGCTACAATTATCTTCTTATACGTATTTGTCTTCTTAAACCTGTCAATCCTCGATTTTTACTAACTAGATAAACTATCATTTTATATGACTAATAGTATTTATAAGAATCTGAACAACTGAATTAAAATGACTAATTATTTCATGTTCTTGTATTTTAAGTAAAACAAGTAAAATTATTCACTAGTACTTTGAACTTCAATAAACTTATTGACTCATTGATATCCTTGACATGGAAGAAAAGTTTTACACAATTTTGCTTTAAACGATTAAAACTGGGGATTAATTTCATTGACTGAACAATCAGCTATGTTCTAAACAATTTGTTTTTAAAAAGTTGACAAAATATACATTTAGACATATACAATTTTTAATATAAATAATGTTTTTTTCAGTGTGTGTCTCAAGTACGTAACATAACATAATTCTCAATGTGAAGTGGCAGATTGGGGAGAGGGTGTTCTTAGCCTCTTCGTTTTATTAGATGAAAATAAGAAATTTGTGCAGATAAAGTATTAATGTATACAATTAAAGAATAAACTAGTATAGTGGGCGAAACTAGAAAGAGTGCTTAGTTGTATTAATCAAAGTTTGACACGTACAGGCGGTAATGGTATCATACCATATGTAACTTGTTCCAAAACTCCTTAAAATATTGCATTGCAAGCGTTATTTAATAAGCCTTCTTTCGGTTTCGTTTAACAATCCTAAATATTTCCGTTTTAAGAATTTGATGAAGCAAATTGTTAGGGAATAAAAGGAATGTGATACTTCACAGAAAAACCATGTTTCGGATGAATAAATCGAGATAATACAAAAATATTTCTGGTTGCAAAGCTAAAGGAGGTATAACTAAATACGATCTCGTTACGAGTAACGAGTAGGTCTTCCGTCCAATTTTTTGAAACAATACGGTGAAATGTCAATTAAATTTCAGAACCGCCTTCTCACTTTAGTCTCTTGAATTCTTAAATTTTTTGTTCTTACACCCATCTAAAACTGTTGTTCATTTCTGAGATACAAATTATTGAATATTTAGGGACCAGCCTAGTTAGGGATCTACAGGGCTGGTCCTTAATTATTTGTAACAACATGCGAGATAACTTGCATGTTAACATACATGTAGATAACTTGCATGTTGACATAAATAAGTCACATGTCGACATAAATATGTTGCATGTCTACATAATTATCTTACATATCAACATAAATAAGTCGCATGTTGTCATAATTATGTTACATCTTGCATCTTTGATGTCACATACCGGCATTAGTAAGTGATTTATCCATATAAAAATCAGATTCTAAAAAAAGGTTTGTAACTTGCATATCAACAAAAAAATCTTGCATGTAGACATACTTATCTTGCATCTTGACATAATTATCTTGCATCTTGACATAATTTAACCCGCATGTAGGGGGCAGAAATATGCCACCATAGTGATGAGTTGGATTTTACTAAAAAAGATTTCCCGGTGCAACCGAAAGACTTATCAAGATTTTTATTATCGAAAAAAAATAATTCTTGGGTCAATGCGTCTGATGTTTCTAATTTATTATAATGGGGAGTGCACTACCCTGGAAAGATCTAACATCGGATTTCATCTTATCAGAAGGAGCGTACATTAATGATGATCGCTAAGTGTAATATGATGGATGGTAGACGACTCTCAAAGTGTAAATATTTATATTGTACATTAAAGACTGGGTGAAGGTCATTGTAAAATGGACGTGGGATGGCTCTTCGACCCATGCTTCATTATCGTTAGATGCAACAAGCCAAAGGTGGGTAGCTGCATTGGCAAGTTATAACTTTACTTTAACATACAGACCCGGTCAGCAGAATGCTGATGCGGATGGATTGTCCAGACAGCAAGAGCTGTTCTCCGATTTACTAAATAAATTTATTGAAAAATGTAATTAATAATTCATAATAAATCAGATTGTTAATTAATTTATCAAAGTCCTTTTAAGACGACATAAGTTGCATCACACCTTGAAATGTTACTCTAGAGTTATTGCATTGGAGTTGTGATAGGCTCGACTGCGTCTGAATCAAAGTATTCCAGGGATTTTGTCATTAATAATTACTAATTTAATTAATTGATACTTTATTTAATTTTAAATAATCTCATTAATAAATTTGTTAATTAATCAAACTCATTAAAGGACGTCAAAGGTATCCTCACACCCTGATACCAGGAGGATATTCTATAGTAGCTCTACAGGAGGACACGGGTCAAGAAAGGGTAATTTTTCCATACTTGTATTTTTTAAAGTTGTTATTTCATAGGTTATTCTGTCTTCTAGACAGTCATTCTTATCTTGTTGATCGACATACTGTTTTTAATTTTCTATATGTAACCCAGGCAGTAGACGAACACCATTGAGGGGTCATTCAATGTATTTATTGAATATATATATGCAAAACCTGAAATATACAACATTGACTCATTTGACAATTATCTCAGAATACGGTACAATTATTTGAATAAAGGTTATTTAATATATAACATGGAATTGTTAATTATAAACATAGAATATATTTATATGAATAAGTAATAAATTACACAAGAATTACCAGACACCGGCAGCTAATTGCAGACAAAGCTTGCGCTTAATCTTAATACGTCTGTCCCTTCTCAAGGCAAGACAAAGTGTGCGCGGGACTGGTAAGTTAGGCGGGAAGATTGGTTATTAGATAGACGTTAAATTTAGAATGTTGTCAAACGGGTCAAACTGGTAGTCGAATGGTCAAATAAAAAATAAACATTTACACGTGGACAATCTCACCTGGAGATGTAAATAAAACACACACAAACACACATGCACACAGAAACAATTACGTTTACAAATAGACAAACATTTAATATTAATTACTTACACTGGTTACATATTCCCCCCTTTTGTTTAAATGGCTCCTGACATTGTCTGAAATCAAATAGTTTATTAATTAATAAAATTCTATTGATCACCAAGTAATCATCACCACCATAAAACAAACTAAATATCAGGAACTTCACTCAAGATAACCACCAGCTCAATATATAAAACCCATCATCAGAACAAATAATCACTATTTACAAACATATCCATAAACCTTAATTCACACCAATTCCTCTAACTGAGCTTATCCCCAGATGACCAACTTACATGATCAACAACAAATGGATCAATAAATGAACACGACAACTTTACAGTTGAAACCGGTCAATTTTCACATCAACAGCACTTTTCAAAGAGCATTACTGCCTAAGGTTGCTTAATTTATTGGGAATCATCAGTTAAACAACATACAATATGGAATAAAGTGCAAATTCAGTTTATTACCTTCAATTATAAACACAAACATATGAAAACAATTAAGACAATTAATATAAAAGATGGTTAAAATACCAAATCATTCACTTTCACTTTGTCTTTTCAGCATAAAAACATTCTATTCACTACTTTTCTGTCCAATTCCCATATCAATCTGGTCTCCTCTTTTCTCTACCTGATCGTCTAAGAGGCGGATTTTCTTCCCTTGTAGTCATCATCTCTTCATTCTCTTTGGTTTCTTCTTTAGCCGTCTCCTTCAATTCTGTAAAATCCAAATGGGTTGGAAGGCTAACATTCTGTTCTGCTTTCTTATTGGCTTCCATAGGATCAATGGGGGCTAGATGACTAAAATTCCGTTCAGCAAACTCATCCACTTCTGTAAGATTTGACTGGTTAACATTCCATAGGATGTGTACTCTCAATTGGGACTAACTCGGCAAAAGGCTTTGCTGGGGTTTTGCGCCTTATGCATCTTGGACAATGTTCTATTTTCTGACTAATCTCCCTTTTTAAACCTGGCCAAAAATATCTTTGTCTTGCTAACCAAAGTGTCTTTTCTTTTCCTGGATGCCCTGTATCCCTATGAATTCCCTGAAAAACTACTTCTCGGTACACGTCTGGAATAACTAACTGATTCACCTCTCTGTCATCCATTTTCACCTTTCTGTATAAAATTCCCTCTTTAAGATGAAGTTTTCTCCATTCTTTGCAAAATCTCTGGACAGGAAAAACTTCTCTCTTCACATTACCGGTAAATCTGTTGGGATAAAATCCTTGTTCAATAAGTTCTATCACTCTTGCTATCACCTTGTCCTTCCTCTGTTCTATTCTCCAATCTATATCACTTATGTATTCCACCTCTTCCGACTCCCCATAAGGAGAAGAATTAGCTACAGAATCAGCTCCTGTACTATGACAGTATGGTACAGCACATAACCCGACTGGCATATGGCCTTGACAGCATCGGAGAACAGCTCTGGCTGTCTGGACAATCCATCCGCATCAGCATTCTGCTGACCGGGTCTATATGTTAAAGTAAAGTTATAACTTGCCAATGCAGCTACCCACCTTTGGCTTGTTGCATCTAACTTAGCTTTATGAAGCACATAGGTAAGAGGATTGTTATCAGTGACTACCTGGAAAGATGTTCCATATAGGTAATCATGAAATTTGTCACTGACCGCCCATTTGAGAGCCAGAAATTCCAACTTATGGGCCAGATAATTTCTCTCACTTGGTCTTAATCCCCTACTGGCATATGCTATAACCTTTTTCTTACCATCTTGCATTTGATACAGAACTGCCCCTAACCCAACACTACTTGCATCTGTATGCAAAGTAAATAGGAGTTTGTAATTTGGAAAACCAAGAATTGGAGGTTGGATTAGTTTCTGTTTAATAGCCTTAAATGCCCCATCTTCTTTATCAGACCATTTCCAGGAAACAGGTTTTACCTTGCTTGTATATCTCTTAACCTGCTTGTTGGTTCCATGTCCTTTCAGCAAATCATTCAAAGGAGCAGCTATCTGGGCAAAATGTGGGATAAATCGACGATAATAGCCGGCAAACCCCAAAAACTGTCTCAGCTGCTTGAAGTTTCTGGGTGCAGGCCATTCCTCCACAGCTGACAATTTCCCCGGGTCTGTCTCTATTCCCTCTTCTGAAATAATATGTCCTAAATAAGTCACTGACTTTTTAAAGAATTCACATTTTGATGGTTTGAGCTTGAGACCATGTTCAATCAATTTGGAAAAAAACATTTTTCAACCTTCCACAATGTTCCTCAAAAGAATTTGAAAAGATCAAAACATCATCTAAAAATATTAAACACTCTCGCAAATGCATTTCACCCATACACTTTTCCATGAGTCTCTGGAATGTGGCCGGTGCATTGGTGAGACCAAAACTCATTCTGTTACACTCGAAAAAACCCAAGTTACCTACCGAAAATGCCGTTTTATGCTTGTCTCTCTCTTCTAACTCCACCTGCCAGTAGCCCGATCTTAGGTCAAGTTTGCTGAAAAATTTCGCACCATAAAGGGTATCAATAATGTCATTGAACCGTGGCAACATGTAACAATCTTTTCGCGTTTTTGCATTCAACATTCTCATATCTAAACAAAACCTCAATGAACCGTCCGATTTCCGGCAAAGTACGACATTTGAGGAATAATTACTATTCGACTCTCTTATTACTCCTGCATCTAACATTTATTTTACATGTTGACGCACTTCGTCATACATACCAGGTGGTACACGGCGGTATGGTTGTTTAAATGGAGTATTGTCTTCTAACTCAATTGAATGCTTAACCAAGTTAGTTTTCCCTAAGTCTAATGGACCAGTTGAGAATACATGACTATATTCCCTAAGAATGGACTTCACATACTCATACTGCTTGTCACTCAGTGCATGGGAATCAACTTTAACTCCTAACTCTATAGGGTCACACTGTCTAGTATTGGGTTTGGGTGCTTGTATTGACGTGAGGTCATCTACCACCTTAACCTCTTGTAGACTACAAAGCACAGTACCACGTTTTATTGAAATAGGCTTTGCCGAGATGTTACATATCTTAACTTGTACACATGGCTTTGAAGTCAGAGTGGACAACGTTACTATTCTCGGGCACACTGTAAAAATTAAATCACTATTATAGTTTTCAGTAACTACCGTCATATGCTCTTTGACAGGAATACCCTTAGTAAACCATTTAACCACTACTGATTCATTTGGTTCTACCATAATTGTTTTCTTAGACACAGACCGTACACAGTAAGATTGACATTTTAAGCCCTCAAATGCATTCTTACATTGTTTGGGTATTTCACTGATACTTTGAGTAACATCACTTAAATCTCTACAGAGTCTTAGTACATTTCTACCTATGATCACAGGACAGGTTTTGTTAAAGTTAGTGTCAGGTACAACTAACACAGGGACAGCTAAATCTATGCTCATCAATGGAATTGTTATACAGCACTCTATATATCCCTTGTACTTCAGCAATGAACCATCTGCAATAGAGACTTCTAAACCCAAGCTTGTTAAATTTCTCATTTCAGGTTGGTTTTTCAATGACTTGTAACCTGTTTCTGACAAAGTAGTAACCATTGACCCACTGTCAATAAGTGCATTTACCTTTTCACCTTCAACAACTATCTCTATTTCATTAGACTCACCTATTAACTCACATTTGTATGATTGGCCTTGAAAATTGTCTTTGGTCTCCGGTCGGCCTTCATCAGAGACCTTCACGCGTTTGGGTTACTCGACTTTGTAGCTTGGTATCCCCTTTGCCCTTGATCCTGAACTTGATAATTTCTCTTATCAGAATAATTTTCTCTGAAATTTCCTCTGAAATTACCTCTTTGGTACCCTCTCCCTCTGGAACCTCTGTGGTAATTTGTCCTTTCTCTCTGTTCATACCTGTTATACTGGGTTCCTGGTCTTCCATCCAGCTTCTCAAAGATTTTGTTGAACTTGTCATCGATCTTACCTTCCAATCTTTGTTCTAACTCACCTATTTTCTTGTTCAGCTTCTCCTCCAAGTCATCCTCGACTGCTGACATTCCATGTTGATGTACTGGTTTTCTGTCTTTAGAGTTTGAAATAAAAATCTCTCTCTCTACCCTTCTTATTTCTAATAAAAGCTTCTCATAATTTTTTATGGAATCATATTTGTGCCTTGTTTGACCTTTTAAGTTCTCTGAACTGAGAGATGTCCAGAACTTGTGTCTAAGCAAATCATTCTTTGCAGTTCTTTCTAAATAACCATTATCGATTGCAGTCTGTAGCATGGTTTCAAGTCTGCAACCAAATGTTGTGACACACTCACCAGGTAATTGGAAAGCATTAAAAAAATTTTGCATAATCATACCATTGGTTGAAATCTCACCAAACAAAACATCAAGCTTTGACAGAATTTGTTTAACAGTTGCTTTTTCTCCTAACGGTTTGAGCATAGTTTTAGCAGTACCTCTCAATGACCTTCTTATACTTTGTATCAACAAGTTTGGCTTTATGTCGGGGTCACCTACTAAACATTGCACCTCAAAACTCCATTTCTGAGGAGGTTCATCACCAGAGAACTGTGGAATTCTAGGGACATTGTTGGTGATTTCATACACCTGAGTGGAAGTATTGTTCCCAAGATTGAAACCTGGATTACTATCTTTAATACCTGTTTTATTGGGCATTTTCGGAAAAAGCACCCTTTTGTTTCATAACATCTGGTTTTAAGGAAAGTTAAATTCATTCTGAATTTCTCTAGGAACATTATGTTTTTGCTCTTTAGTTTCACCCTCATTCAACTGACCCTTAGGTGTACTAACATTTGGTAGACCAGCAAAATCAAACCCATCTTCATCTGAAACACCTGCAAAGTTAAGTTTCACATCCTCATCCATTTCTTTCTCTTTATTTTCAAATGACAACTTTATCTTATCTGCTATTGATGTATTAGACATCCTCAAACTGAACCAAGGAAACACCTCTACTTTCAAAACAGCATGTAAACCAAATCATCTACCCAGTAACAAAACTCAATGACCTTCGGGACTAATTACACCTCAAATCAGAATTTGAATCACTAGGTATACAAACAAACACAAACCCAGTTCTAACATTCAATCTCAACTCCTTTTTTTAAAACTGATCTTATATCAACAAACCCTGGATATCAAATACACTGTTTACCTGAGCTTAATTGACATATGATTTTTTTTTTTTTTTTTTTTTTTTTTTATAAAACTTCCCTCTAAATCCTATTTACAATAACTAAGTAAAACTAAGAGAAAACGCACTCAATCATCGTTCATTCATGTACAGAGTAAGTCAGCGTCTACGTCCACTTGTCTTCTTGATGCTGTAAGAAAATTGTTAGTAATTAGTGAGCTGCATGCTGGTTGGGATTTTTACAACTGCTGCCTCTAACCTTTTTAACTTACTACTCTGTAAACTAATTAAACATAAACAAGTCTTAAGAATTACAATTGCTAATCAGCCGTTGTCTATGTGATATGATTGACAATCACAGTTTTAAACATGTATTTGACAGAACAGCTGCATGGCAAGACCCCTTTACAGTTTACAAAAAAAAATTATGAACCTGGTTCACCAAAAAATATACCTTAACTAACTTAAACTACCTTAACTACACAAAATAATTACATGAAACAAAGTATTTGCCAAATTCAATTCACACAGGCTTTTTACATGTGTTTTCTTAAAATAGAACAGCAAATCTGGGAAATCCCCTATTTAACTCGAAGCTTCGTCGGATAAACAAACTTTGTGTAGGCCTACTAACATGAAACGACAAACAGACAATTTTTTTTTACACGTACGCACACAATATTCCACTGAAAAACTTTGTACAGTACCTGCTATCACTTCTTTGAATCAATCCACGTTGTCTAAAGTTGCCGGGTGTTTGTTTCTTGCGCGCAATCCGGAATATGAATTCCGTAGTCTTCACTGGATCCGCGCCTCGAGGTGGCTTCACGCTCCCCAATCGGTTTTCTTTTCCAACATGAATTAAACAAATTTTACATATATATTTAAACTTGTTGAATAGCTGTATCCACCATATATTCTGTACGTATAACCACTGTGCACAATAGAGTTGGATAGGAATTTTGGCTCTCTGGCTAGCTCCTTCCGTCTCACTTTATCGCCGGCCGGCTAATTAGGACTTTCTTGATGAAGGTGGATCCTCCGTAGTGTCTGGGTTTTTTTTCATAAATTTTACGTGGGCGCCATTTGTAACCCAGGCAGTAGACGAACACCATTGAGGGGTCATTCAATGTATTTATTGAATATATATATGCACAACCTGAAATATACAACATTGACTCATTTGACAATTATCTCAGAATACGGTACAATTATTTGAATAAAGGTTATTTAATATATAACATGGAATTGTTAATTATAAACATAGAATATATTTATATGAATAAGTAATAAATTACACAAGAATTACCAGACACCGGCAGCTAATTGCAGACAAAGCTTGCGCTTAATCTTAATACGTCTGTCCCCTCTCAAGGCAAGACAAAGTGTGCGCGGGACTGGTAAGTTAGGCGGGAAGATTGGTTATTAGAAGTTAAATTTAGAATGTTGTCAAACGAGTCAAACTGTTAGTCGAATGTCAACTGGTAGTCGAATGGTCAAATAAAAAATAAACAATTACACGTGGACAATCTCACCTGGAGATGTAAATAAAACACACACACACATGAACACAGAAACAATTACGTTTACAAATAGGCAAACATTTAATATTAATTACTTACACTGGTTACATATATATTAGACGTTTCCCACGTTTAATCTAATTCTTTAAAATGGTAATCTTAAACTTGTTTATAGTCTGTCCCAAGATATTTATGCTGCACATGTGGACGATTTTTAATAAAAATACACATACTGTGAAAGAAGTGCAATATAAATTGTTGAAAGGGAAAATATCCTAGATATCTTTATCGACACATTATCATTTTTCACTCGGAAAAATTCACAGGCACGAAAACAGATTTCTTACGAAGATTTATAGTGGGAAATGTTTACGTATTTTCTCGATTCGAAAGTCATTCGGAATGCCACGCACAATTTTTCAACGTTATCATCCGGGTGCTTTCATCCCTTTGGTACTTTCATCCCTTTGGCCATGCAAAACCCCCGTAGACTTTTTATTTTTAGCCGTGTATTGAAACCTGACAAACTAGAGAGAGGTGTTCAAAGGGGACAATCTTGGGATTTTTTCATACTACTGGATAAACATCGTTTGAACCCAGAGTTAATAATAAACTTAGAATAATTAAAGAAAATGTGCGGCATAAATATCATGGAACAGACTATAGAGGAACGTGGCCTATTTCTGACGTAATTATCAAATTAATGCTTGATAAATAGCTCAATCTATAATTCGTATCAAATTTTCTTTTGACATTCATGGTTAGCTTGGGTATGCTAGTGGTTTCTAATGGTGATTTTGTTTTTAATTTCATATCATTGATTGAATTATTTTAAAAGTTTTTTTTTAATTTCACACTTTTTGTGAGTGTAATAATCCGTTATTGAATATAACAATATCGTTGCGTGTCTAGAATAACTTAATATATCAATTTCCAATCATATTTTTTCAATTACCAACCACATGTCATTTATGAACAAAACTCATACAAATCATTGGTAAAAAAAAAATGTTAAACAAATGAAATAGCGTGTAAACCATGCACGACTTTTGATAAACTCGTCATTTAAAACACTTCATCGCTTTACAAAAAAAAAACCATTTACTTAAATTGCTCTTTCATGGACGTAGAATTTCTTTAACTTTTCACAATAGAACTAGATCCGATTAGTTCGAAAATCCACTTTTAGTCTCACCTTATAAATTTAAAATCTAAAACAAATTAACCAATGCAACAAAAGTGGACAATTTCTTGAAGGTTAGTCGTTGACCATTCAATATATATGGCGCATATATCTTCCACATTTTTTAAATCCACTACAATAATATATTGTGAGACGCGTATTTGAGACAGGATAAATGCTTTAAAAAATGTGATGCTCAATACATATGCTAGTGTTTCTATTGTCCGAAAATGAAACAAATAAAAGCATTAGAAAAATACCAAACAGTTTCATGTTAAACAGGGAACAATCATATAACCTCATATTTCAAAATGAATCATGTAATAAAACTTCACAACATCAATAGATCATGCTGTCTGCGATATATACATTTCTTTCATAAACAATTTTTCAATTCTAAACTAATGAACCAACACACATCATTTACTAATTTTGCCTCTTGTTGTGCTTTGCTGTTCCATGGATATATAGCAAAAAATCCAATATGTCCAAGTTTATTTGCAAAGTCATTTAAACAAATGATTGTGATTATGGTCGTTTATTCAATAAAATAAAATACAAATTGATTATAATGAAAATATTAAGTAAACTGGAAACTTTGCATAAATGACAATTAATCGTAAAGGTTGGGTTAACAAAGGCTAAAACTGAGTGGCATGGTCTTAAGAGACCCCACAAAAGGCACTAATGGAGAAGAAAATTACAAAACAATCCAACCAACAACAACAAAATGCACATTGGTCTTATCGCTCTTAACATTACCCATTTAGATCTTACTTCTTCACAAGAAGCAAACTATGTTTATGACATCAAAATAAATATTATATAATAGAATTATCATACTATCTTATTAAAACACATCTGAGTTTATGTTTATAAAACTCAGAAAATTTATGATCTAGCAAAATGGTCTGACTTTTTATATACTGATAAGATGAGGAAGGAAAAAAACTATATTAAGATATAAATTATTAAAGATAGCATAATTGAAAATGTGATATATTACATCCCCATGCTTCATCTATGCTATGATCTTAAAAATTTTGGCTTGATTATAAATTGCTGTATCCACACTTCTCGGTAGAGAGTTTTTGTTTAGTACATAATGTAAAGTAAATTATTTAGAGCTTCACATGAAGCCCTTTCTAATGTAACCACAATAAATTGTAATAAGTAAAACAAAACTTTTCTTTACGAGCTTTCGTGCAGAATTATTTAAATAAACTGTCACTTAAGATCAACATTACTAAGAACTTTTCTCTTGAAATTTTTGTGTTAAATTAGAAACCGATTTTTGCATCGTTCTGAATCTAAGTGGTCACTGTTCAAACAAACTTATATTTACCTTAATATCTCTTTTTATATTAAATCTTCTCTCAAATTAAAACTGCAGAAAAAGTTGGTTTTTATTCTATGACGAGAAACACTTTGAATTCGACGTAGAAAACTAGACAACCAATAGATCATCCAACACATTTTTGAAAAAAAATAATTAAAAAACAATTGTTAATTCAACAAATTTACACTTAAATACTGAAATATGACTACATTGTAACGAACTAAAAAATGCAAAATGTCAAAAAAGTTCTCGCTCCATTATGATTTGTCGTTTTTAATTTCATTAGATTGAATCATTTTCGATAAATACATTTAGAAGTTACTATGTCATATGAATTGAATCTTTGACATATGATTTTGATATAAAAAACGGGTCGTCCAGTTTTTAGAATGTTTCCGTGAACCTAGTTTGTTGGCATTCAATTAAAAGACTTTCCAGATATTGAGGGGACCATTTCTTCTTGTGTTGAAAGTAGTTTGATCCTTGACTCTTGACATTGTAACTTCATATCGTGATAGAGTCATGCACTCTTTATGGAGTTCCATGTGTTCCACGTTTTGTATCAGTCAAGCAAAGATTTCTCATGATATTAAGCAAATGACATCGTTTTATAGCAATGGTATGTAAACCCTTGACTTTTGACCTTGAAATCAAAATCAAGTCCTCTACAAAATAAAGTAGGATGGCATGCTGAGTATATTTTTTGTCAATTTAGGTTTGTCAGGGGAAACAACTCCCTGAACACCACTTCCTATATATCTAGGTCTCTAGAAGTTTGATCTTAGACTCCGTGACCTCAAGAATTCAAAGTAAAGATATTACAAAACAAACTAGTAGTAACTTCTCTGACGTACTAACGCTGCAGAAGTTAACCAAGTTACTCGTATGGTTACAGTTTTTTCCAATCCGATTATGTTCATACCGCCGCTGAAAAATCACAAATTACAATCTACAAGTTCAAATTAAGGTATCCACCTAGTATACATTTGTGCATGGGCAACTCAATTGTAATATACTTGTTTCTAGAACCGAAAGCAAACGAGTGTTCAATTCACTTAGTGACAAAATTCAGTCAAGTACCTTTAATGAAAACTGTCTTCGGTAGAACAAGTTACTGATGTTTTATATTATACGTTTGAGATTACTATTAATTTATTTATACTGAGATTAATTTTTCGTTATCTATTGCATCTTTTAGATCTAGATGAATTGAAAATACTGAATCAAAGAAATGGCTTAACTGTTGCAGCAACTTCAGAATATGAAAGAATTACCTCTTCTTTATATACATGTATACTGTTACGTACTCATTGACAATAACGGGAATTTATCAATTTACTCACTTTATATTATTATAGCTATAATTACCATGAAAGCAGCGATCATCACAAAAAGAGTGATATAATGCAATAACGCGAGTCATTTGTTGTCTGCACGCCCTATCCTCATGGTCCAACAATGATTTTTTTTAAACACTGTAACGAATTTTTTTTATAGATTGTGTACAACATTATTATTTACCATTGTTGGGTGTGAAATAATAAAACTCATTTTAAACAGCATACCCATCTCTATATAAAACAAAATGAAAATCCGAATGATACGTTGAATTCTAGGATACAAAAGAGAGAATATTCAACGAAAATGTCTGTTAATCTAAAATAAATGTTTGAATAGAGTTTACATTAAGTAATTTTTCGTTTAAAATGTTTATGTAATAATTCAAACATCAATACAATGCTGTCTTTTAGAACATGTTTAAGGGTACGCGGGTATGATAAGGCAACTGTCAGCGATTGATCGAGCAAAAATTCCTCTAATTGATATGACGTCACAATAAGCAGCATGATGTCATATTTTACTCAAAAGACCTGTCAATTTTAACTTTATCTCTGGTCCAAATTATGAAAACTACAGGCGTAAAATGTCACTAGAAGCTCTTTTAACAGAATACATCTTCGATTTCTCTGTATTACGTATCGTTAACATTGATGACGTCACAGGCATGTTTAATAGAGAAGAGCAATGTCGGGAGACAAATCATCGGAATGCAGTGAAAACAATGCCGAAATAAGACTTATTTAATACAGATACCCAAGATTTAGATGAGTGTCAGTTAGGATATAACCAGGATAAAACAGGCATTGATATTTTGTTTTATCAGCGAGTGTTATAAGGTAAGCAGATAGACATTTATGTGGCTTGACCGGCCTTTCCTCTGTCAGTGTGTACAAAAAAGACAAAAGTGTAACACTACCCCGAATATTATGAAAGATGAATTTGGCAAATATCAAAAGCACATGACCTTTAATACTTGAAAAATGCTGCTAGAATCCCTTGGTTTGTTGTTGTAAATGAAAAATACGTAGTATTTTCAAAGCAATAGAAAAATTTGAGGAGGTTTCCGGTAAATAATGACAATATTTATTTTATGCGATTAACAATAGGACTCTAGCAGCAATATTAATAAACATGAACTTATTGCCGATCGAATTATTGTATCATACATACAAATAAACTTCGGGGTAGTGTTACACTTTTTGATATTTTTGTTAAGGTACAAAAATGATCTATTTTTAACTCTCACGTGACACCATGGCACGGCAGCTTCAAAGATCGACTTGATTCCGAAGTAGAAATATAATATCTTGTTGAATACATTCACTTGATATTTCTATTCAGCACTGTTTTCATAAAAATAAACAATTTTTAAAATGACCATAATATCGGCAATCATTAAACTCTGAGTTGCCTTAACCTACCCGCGTAAGCAAAAAAATGTCTATAGGCGATGCATTTTCAATGAGTACCAGTAAGAGAACATGATAGATCTCGCCTAACACCCCCCCCCACCAACCCCCCCCCCTACCAAAAAAAAAATAAATAAAAAACTAATATATGTATTGCTGATACCATTTTCAAATCTATAGAAAACAGTTGGTCTGCACTTACTATTCTACGATTTATTAAAATATTTCAAAATGGGAATTAAAATTGCTAATCTATGTGCAGGTGCATTTGAAATTGTAGTTAAAACGTGTAATATTTTAGACTATCATCATGCGATTCAAAAACTTTTTTGTTGATTTACTATGCGTAAAAGATACCCGGAAGTATTTATAATACAAATCTTTGGAAACCTCCCAGAGCTTGGGATGTCACAATCACTTCCTTGTTTACTCTCGTTGCTATATCACTGCAAACAAAATTAGATTCCAAAATAATTATAAATTTATTTAATTTCATCTATCTAAAGATTTTTGATCATAATGGAAAGCATTGTATATTTGTTAAGCGATTCAATGCGCTATAAAATGAATTTCATGTCACGTAAATTAATTATTTGATGTTTTTGTAAATTTGTTCAATAAGATCTTTGTTCAATAAGATATTATCGAATGGCATTTTCAAAGCTCAGCATAAGGATTGGTGCCATTAGCATATCAAAATGTATCTATGTATGGGGAAGGCACCTAAATTAAACGTAACTTGATATCGCTTCTCCTTGGCTGTTTTTGTTTTAATTTTGCACTTATAAAACGACTTAAATTAAACACATTGTCCTATTACTTAAAAGAGCATTCGTCAAAATGGGTAATATCTTTAAAAATAATGTACATGCAGAAAATACCCCCGCATCACTACCACAGGACGATGAACAACTGGACACTAGACATCGTAGTTTACATGAAGCAAGGAGAAAATATCAACTGGAGCAACACACATTTGGTCTATCGGCTGTCCAACAGCGATTGGTGAATATTGGTAATTTACCCCCAATGGTGAGTGATAATTAATTGCAGTGTTAATTAACTTGTCTTAAAATACATATTTGGACGCGAGTTATTTATGCTTTTTTTAATATGAAGAAGAATTGATAAAAGTTACACACTGCATGCTATACATGTATAAGGTTTTGGCTGTTCACAAATGTCTTATTTAGTTTCTATTAATAACACGCCTGTCTTTGTTTAATTTTACCAATGAAATGTTTTTGTGGTAGTACAAATGAGTATGAAGATGAACGTAGCAAATAATTTAGAAAAAAAAATAACCGCTTCATTTTAGAAATGATAACATTTAATTTTTCAAGTTAGAACCGACCCTGATGCAAAAAACAGAACAAAAACAAAAACAAACTACAAACCAAAAACCCATGTCAAATTATTTTAGGGGCTTTCAATCAATCATAAGGGGTTCTCAATCATTAAATCATTTATGAAATGAGATACTTTATAGATCTGTCAAATAGTTTATATGTATGGGTGTGTTGGACCATCTTAATTATAATAAAGTATCAATGAAAAAGGGGCATTGAATTAAGATGCAAAAGGAATGTCCCCAGTCTGTGGAGTCTAAGCTTTTCTTTGTTTTCATACAATGTAAGTGTCATAACTGTATCGACAAATCTCAACCCAAAATATTTCAAAAAAGAAAAATTTTAAAATAATCAAAGTCATGATTGAACAATATCAACATAATGTTTGATTGGTATTTAGATAAGCACAAAAAGTTCTAAAATATTATTAAACAAATATCATATTGTCAGAAATACATTTTGACCGTTAGTGAATCTGATTTAATACGCAGACAAATATCTTTGATTCTGTCATTCATCAAACTGGATCGATTCAGTTCTGCTCGCAGACTGTTTATTGATTAACTATTAAAAAATCATTTTGTGAATTTAAAGATCCGCTCATCATAAAAACAATTATGAAAAATATATGAAATGGCTTCAAAACAAAGACATTTGATCACATAATAAAACCTATCAAGACGATGTTTAAGGCTTTTTGTGTTTAAAAATATATCCATAGCAACTTGCTTTAAAGAAGAAATAGGCATTTTATATTCTATAAAAAGGTTTTTGATTAAAACAAAACGCTTGGGTACATGTATATATAATCATGAATGTAAAAGAATAGACGTAACAGGTATGATTATATCATTTCGGTACGCAGTACAGTTAAGGCGGCCAATAAAAATATAATTTTAGTGATGAAAATACGTATACTTTAGTTCAACTGGCATGTCCTTTTTAAAATCAAGAACAGTCGCTCAAATGCAATATATTTCAGAAATATATATATAACAGTACAATATAACAGTACAATATTTTATGTTCATAGTTGTCACGTGATATGGCTGTCGCATGGTACAAGCGATGTATTTGTGGTTTTGAGGTCATTTAAAAAATTCAATTTAGCAAGGTTATAATCATGTCAAAATTCACAACTGAATAATAAAATAACTTGATGTTATATCGTAGATTTTGAAAAATGATGCGAACTTATTAAGATAAGATTATTTGTTAGTAGAAAACGTAATTTATAATGCATATGTTGAATAATTTTGAAGGTCACGGTGTTAATTTCATAAAAAAAAATAATTAATTTGCTAGATTTTAAAGGATCTTAGAAGTTTTTAAAATTACATAGCATATTTCAAATTCACATGTAAAAGTTTGTCATGATCATGTAAGTGTATGCCCTTGCAAATAATTGATTTATTTAGGTACCAATCTTTAAGATATACGATATTTTATACAAAACCGAGGTTGCCTCTTTATACGATGCATAATTATAACAAAATAAGAATAAGACTTGAAAGGTAGCATTCTACTAATAATAATATTAAACAAAATATACATTTATAATTTTCCGTTAATCTATGACATTTATTTTTCTTCGCTAAAAAACTGCATGATAGCCTTTAATGACTTAACTTAATGCGTCATTTTGAAGCATATGACGTCATATTTTGTAGTACAGCGAGAACGACATCTAGCTTATTTATCAGTGTGTACGATATAACGGACATCGAAATTGTAAGAAATAGCATTTGTTGTTTTCAATTAAAAGATCATTATAAATTAATTTTGCTAATAAATAAATTAATAAGTACTTTCGAGGTTTGTAATATACTGTGATGTCATAATGCACATTTCCCGTACTTTTTGTCTGAACGGAATTTATTGACAGCCTTAACTGTTCTGCGCATTTTTTAGCTATTGATATCGATCAAACCGTGTTTTTTATATCAGTTATATGAAGCTTGTTTCTCAATCAATTTTAATTTTATTCATTGTAATGTATTTTTTGTAGTTAAGCAAGCTACCACAAGAAGAGAATCAATCTTTGTATTACAAGGTAATTATAAGGGCCTCGCTCTGCTGATCCACTATTGTTATCAGTCTGTGTGTCCGTTCGTCTGTTTGTTCACATAACTTGACCGGAACATACTTTTTCTCCTTCAGGCCAAAACTTCAGTTAATACTTTACCCAGAGAGTGCCTTTGGGTAAAGAGTTTGCAGTGTCATTGAATCACGTTTCAAGGTCAAAGAATAAGGTCATATTTTACCTCTTTAGAAAACACTCTTCCACTGATCTTGTCTTTCTTAAGCTATACCGACAAAGTGTCTATTAGTTATGAGGGATTGCAGTGAACTTGATAAAAAAGTTTCTAGGACCAAAGTCATGTCAGACCTCTGTGTAATAAATCAAAGTACTGAAGTAGCTGTATTTGAATAAATACGCTTGTTTTTGTTTTTTTTTCTTTTTTATTTTTATATTTTCCTACATGAATTCCGAGCTATAGACGAAAAAACCCATATGGATCGTGTTCTGTAATATTTATAGATAGAAGTAACGCCATCAAACTCTACGATGCATTATATATCAGTAATCGAAATATTTCAGAAAAAATTGTATCCAAGCAATTTTTAACAAACAAATAATAATAGGGTCTAGCCTACGCCAGGACTGATTCTATCTTAATATTGGATAGTCTGTCCTTTATTCCAAGCGCTTCCGCTGTAGAAATTGCGCTTTGGTTATCAATGACAGCAGACCAGTCTTAATGTACTTTGGCGTAGGAATACAGACGAATACGAAATAATATTTAAATTGTTTGTACCATTTAAAATCTGACAATTTTTAAGGTATTCATAAATAAGTTGCCTTGAAAAACAATGCATCTGAATACATTACATCGAATTTATCGATTATTTTCAAGTACTAAATCTTATCAGCGGTGATGATTTGTGCTTAGGTCCAAACACTGTTTCACTTGCGTTTTGCCAGAGTAACTGCATAGGAGAGTTGATTAAAATCAACTCCCTGAAATCGCTTTGAGGAACATACATTTCATTAATTTAACATATCTAGCTCATGATTCACATAGAGTGCTCGTGAGGAAAGAGTGCACAGTTACGTTTAACAATGTTTCAAAGAGAGGTACCTTTTAAATTTATTTTAAATTTCTTTTTGCATTATTTATTTACTCTTCTTAACCTAATCTTGCTCAAACTTTATTAAAACAAAAATGCTTAAAGGTACGGAGTGTGCAGTGACATTGAATGAAAATATTTTGTCAAATTTCAAGGTCATACAGACCATTGTATAAATTCTTTGTCTTGATTTTTCCAAATTGCCCCATTTAAAGTTTACTACAATGGAGATATGAGTGAAGATACAACAGAATGCGGTTTTGTTTGTTGTCGACCAAACTATTTATATGTTTTCTGTTTTTATCATTTAAAATCAAAAAGTTTAAATAACATTTTCAGCATCACGCCAGTAAATTTTGCAATACACGAATCGTTTAATTACAGATCCGTTTTGCAGCTCAATATCTATTTTATGCGCTTTATGCTCTGTTTCAACGTTTGGTTGGTTGTGGGAGGCAATGGACAATTGATCGAATGATCCAGCATTTCAGATTCCCTTGTCTACTGAAGGAACCAAAGGTAATCGACATATATTAAAGGGAAAGAGAAACAGAGAGCTTTCTTTTTTATTAAAATCACACGACAATTTTATGTTCATTCTTCTTCTTACTAGGGCTGTGAAGTATGGAGAAAAACAGCAATAAACAAACAAGAACAAACGGAAGTGCGTATAACTTTCTGATTATTCTCATAATGTGCACGATTTTCTTTGCAATTATACAGACTGAAAAATGAAATCAACTTTGTTGCTGTCAGTAAAATAGATGAGTTGAGAGTTTCAACAATTGTAGTTTATGTTAGGGTAAAAGCATAATTATGAAAGCTGCTTCGTCAGATTGTATTTAAATTTTATGTACGGTTTTAAACGATGCCAATGCTATATAACTGTATAATAACAGACGTTGCAGTAGTTTTCCCGGTCTATTTGAAAAAAATGATGGACAAAATGTATTTACAAAACAAATGTTATAAAAGGGTATCGCGTTATTTTGCCTTTTATTGAAATTCGCCCCTGTTGTCGAGGCGGGTATGGTTTTATCACGAGTTTGACATCGCTGTAAATAAAGGTCATAATATCTTGGAAAATCAAAAACAAACCTGTGTATATTTTGTTCACTTATATTTCTGAAGTTACCTTTGTTTACAATCGATGCATAACATGCGGGTTGAATAAACCCAATCATTAGTTTTAATCAATCAATCAATACTTTTTACTTAAAACTTATTATAAAAATGTCTTAAACAAATTCAACACTTCCTTTTCAATTTGGTTTATAACTACATGTAAAATAATTTTACATCTAACTCTTTTTTATCTAAGTTACAACGAATGCAAGCAGATCACTGGTTTGCCTGGCAGAGACTAAACGGAGTTACACGCAATCTCATTCGTCGAGCTGAAGAACGTGTACCTCTACAGCAAGTTTGATTTTTAATGTATTGATTTTGCAATAGCTTCATTAAAGATTCATATAGGAAACTTGTAATTAAGCTGTCATTTTTCAAACACACGGCCACCATCTACAACATAAGATACAACTGTAAGTTATATAATCAAATGTTTGTATTTTTCTAAATAAGGTGGTATCGTCTGATTTAAACCTATTTCAATAAAACTTGAAATTTCAAAATTACAAAGGTATCATAATTATTCTTTGTTTCTTTAATTTTTACCAAATGGGGTTTCATTTTGGTTCATAATTGATATAGCTGAAGACATACTATGGATATATTTTTATTTGCTAATATGTTTCCTAATATGAACCTATAGAAAATTCTGTGTGAACTTAATATAACGTCACAATTATTACCAAACGTGCTAACCGTTTGACGGTTGTGGTATTGCTAGCATTAAAACACGGTTATGTTAATAATTCTGAACGATTTGTATTTCTCAAACGTAAATATAGAAGTAATGAACAGCAGTCATGCCAAAAAGTTCACTCGGATATGAACTTAGTTGGAACGTGATTATTAATGTTTAATATCGGTTTGAAGAAAGAAAGAACGATCAGTTACAAATTAATATTATATAATTCAGCAACATTATGTAATAGTCTATATTTTGGCGATCTTGTAACATATTTTGTGTGTACTAAAGTTACGTAATAGCATTTTGTTTTAAAGGTTTACTCCCTTTTTAAAAACCATTGAACATAACCACCCATATCTGGTGGGAAAGACCTTACAAGTACATATTGAACAAAAGACATTGTACATTGTGGACTTAACAGAAGTAGCTTTTGGAGAACCAACGGTATGTACATATCTGCATCTTATTTAACATAAGTTACATGTACAGGCAATTACTTATTAAACTGTATCCTAATCGCCCATTCAGTGATTGCAAACGGTTGGTTTTTTTAAAACGTTTGTTGTGTTTTCTCTTGAATTTTTTTTTAACTTTTCTAATTAAATGAAAACAATAAAATTTCTTTCATTAAATATACGAATACATATTCTAAACTTGCGCAAGAAATATAGAAAAGTATTTATGTATTAAAAGGAATAAAACAATAAAATAAACTAAAATGAACAGAGATTAATTATCGACCAGTTTCAATATGAACCGCGCGCGCGCGCGCGCGTGTGTGTGGGGGGGGGGGGGAGGGGTGAATGGGATTAGATTGCTCTATATATCTTACCTCATACTTAATTATGGAAATCATTAGTTAAAAGCACTCACGCAGATACCATGTTTATTCCATACACCGTCAGTACGAAATATGAGCATTATGACGTCATTCTTAGAGTATTATGAAGCGTCAGGTTTTGTACTCAATTTGAAACTTGTACCATTGTTATAAAACGCTTAGTTTTCATTGTTCTTTTATTTTTTTTAAACACTAAGGCAGTCGGAAATAAATAAATAAATAAATATATATATATACATATATATATATATATATATATATATATATATATATATATATATATATATATATATATATATATATTTGTTACATGGTTTGTAGCACTAAAAACCATGTTACTTATATTAGATGAAAATCAAACACATAATGAATAAGATGCACAATATAACTTTCTCATATTCACGTGTGTGTGTGTGTGTGTGTGTGTGTGTGTGTGTGTGTGTGTGTGTGTGTGTGTGTGTGTGTGTGTGTGTGTGTGTGTGTGTGTGTGTGTTGATCTATATGTTGATCTATATCATTTTATGATGTGTAAGTCATGCATTTGCTGTTGAAACATTATATTTATTTCCACTTTTTGAAATAAAGCTGCTTACACCAGTAGCTTTATTTGTAATATTCAACGGTATGCTGATGCCAGTTGCAGTGTGGATAAGCTCGATGGACGATGACATTGGTCAGGTATTTGATTTAAACAGGATTACTCTTTCTGTTTTTATTTCTTTTTTTTTATTTACTTATAGTAGTCACTCTTCGTAACCACGTGATACTATAAGTTATCTCTCTTTATTACTTGATGTTACGCTAGGTTTCCATACCAAACATATTAAGTGATGATGAACGACTTCGACATTGGGTGAAGACGAGAATAATATTCAATATGTTAGAAGCCCAATACCATGAATCTGTCACCCATCTTGGTAATATGTTCGATTACTGAACGCATTGCTTTTCACTATCCGTACACGAAAAAAAAATTTTAATCACTCATCATCGATCTATTGAAATCAATAATATAGTTTTCTTTAAATTCCAATTTTAATAGGATTTACTCATCTTTTAATGGATGGAGTTAGTGTCTGCATGCATAGAAATCTCTCAAAGAGACATCCTATCTACAAGCTACTGCTGCCACATTTCCGATATATGCATGCCATAAATATGTAAGTTGGTGTTGCTGTTCATTCATTTTGTAAAATTTGTTTCACTTTATATTAGCTATAATAGATGTATATACTTTGATATTTGTCTTCATAATCATTATGTTTATCACATGTGCATAATATTAAGAGCTGCCAGAGATGATTTACTTCCACCAGGAGGTTACATCGAGATGGACATGTACATTAGACGTGTATTAATGTTGAAGCTCATATCAAAACAGTAAGTTGAATAGTTTTATATTATTAGGAAAGTTGATTAATAAAATGAAAAGATAGCAAATGAACTTTTATAGACAATTAAATTTGAATAAAGTTTATATACATATTTACCATTCTTTCTGTTGAATCAAAGACAAATGGGATATAAGAACACATGAATGCAATTTTTTTGATTCTGAAACCAAAATTCATAATTTGTATAATCACTTTCTAGCAACGAAAACTGGGTGTACGATCCTATTCAGACCAGCTTGGAGAACAGAGGGGCAAAGGTTTTTTCTGTCTGTCTCTCTCTCTCTCTCTCTTTCTCTCTCTCTCTCTCTCTCTATTTTTTTGTTATTGTTAATTTTAACACAATCCAAATCAAAAAGGAAAGTCAAAATTCCTCTTTTTAAACCAACGTTTTTCATATATGCACCTTTTCCCATCCTTTTTGCGAAATAGTTGCCTTTTGATGTCAAAGTTTATGGAATGTTCCTGAATCTTTGACCTTCAATGCTTTTAACAGCCATTTCAAATGAGAAACATTCCTTATAAATTGAAATATATACAGTTCATCTGGGGAACGTTCCTCTTTTCACTTCAACGAAAATCTTGACAAGTCATCTGAGGAACATTCCCCTTTTCACTTCAACTGATTTTTTTTCATAAAATCTGAGGAACGTTCCTGTTTTCACTTTAACTGAAATATTCACAAATCAACTAAAGAACGTTCCTCTTTTCTCTTGACTTGAAATCTTGACAAGTCATATGATGATCGTTCCTTTTTTCTCTACAATTGAAATCTATACAAAGCATCTGAGGAATGTTCCTCTTTTCTCTTTAACTAAAACCTTTACACGGGAAATGTATTTTTTAATTTTAACGGGGTTAAAAGTTAATCAAAATATCCATTAATTAAGAACTTTAACTGACAGCCACATAACTTTGCCTTTATAATAACTATATTTGGCTATATCTGATTCATACTCATAAATACGTTTATCTTTATAATATTTGAATATATTTTCAAAACTTTTAATGAGTTATAGTTGAAGATACATATGTAATAAAAGAATATAAAAAAGCTATGGTGCAGCATATGGTCAAAAATAGGAATAGTTAATTCCTTTGCCAGGTGTCATGTTGTTGAGATATTATTTATTTCTAAGGATTGTAAAATTTCAAAGATAGTAAATATTTAAAATATATTATTTAGCAAAGTTTGCTGACTTAAATTGGCATGTAACCCATGTAATTTAATTCTACAACATATTGCTTGCATCCATGAAATTAAGGATTGAGTTTTTAAGTGGAGCTGTATTTTCCTAAAAGCACTTTCACTTAATTTGGTCTTTCATACATGGGTGGCAAGAGCAAAGTTTTATCTTATGTTCATCTGTTGGACTGGCTGGGTGGCTTCTGAACTTATCAGCGGTCTTCTGAAATTCCCATTGAATTCCTCCCAGAGGGATATGCATCAGATCGTCTATAGAACCTAAGTACATGTATGACACAAATTTGCATTTTAACGCATCATTGGTTAACTGCCTGTTTATAATGATTAATATAATGAATACTCAGACATCAGATAGGATTTGCATCACTTACTTAAAGCATGAACAATTAACTACATGTATGTCCAATAAGAGAGCTGTATAATTTAGATCCTGTTCATCCTATCAATATAATGTGGCAGCAAGGAAAAACAGAATTCAGTAAATTAAGCTTGATGAGCTTAGTCAAACTATTTTGTTAGAAATTAAGACGTAGAAATAATTTTAAAATTTGCTCATAATAAATTGTCATACTAAGGATTTTATGTGTTTCATCAAAAGTCTCAGTAAGCTGTGCACCCCACCTAAGTGAAGCTAGAAAAATATCTCCTACACAGCATTTAAGCTCTAATTATATGAATCAGATGTTTGTGTTGGATCATTTTTAGTGACTGCCTGTTCAAATGTCTGTCTAGCTGTGTTTTTGTCTCTTTTTAAATGAACTTTTCTATACAGCTGTCGCTTGCAATGGAATAAATATATTAATCCTTTCACATATATACCGGTTACATTTGGGTGACAATTCACTTCGGCAGATTAATTATATATTATATTTTTATTTTTTCTTAAATAGAGCATTTCTTTATTCAATCTGACTCTATCGGACTTGAACATATCTCTCTTATGATTTTCACAGTTTGATTTGTTAAAGATCTAAAAATCACATCATGTAAATAGGGTTTTATCTCAAATCAAAATCCACCAGGCGTAAAATTCTGTCACTGACATTCACAAGAACCTTAAAAATTACATTGTATTATGATTATATTTTGATTTTAATTAGCACATTATTTTTAAATTTTAATAATTCCAATAAAAATCTTAAATACCTGAAAATCAAGGATTTTGTATTATATTAATTTATTTGCCTTAGGTTTTAAATGTTTGCAACTACGATTTCCCAACAATATTTCCATTTTGTTTCAAAAAATATACAATGTTGTCTGATCTTAAATTTGCGACCACATTTTGCATGGTCTGTTCCCAAAGCAGCGATCTGCTGTTGCAAGTTTAAAAGAATTTCACATTGGCTATTATTAGCACAACCCTAACATCTTATCAGCTTCCAGTTAGTGATTGAAATCTGATAGCTCCTCAATTCTAAAATTAGCATGTGCATTCAACAGCAAGTTGTTACTCAGCTATAAATGCCCGGTGACATTAGAAAATTTCTTAAATGAAACAGAGAAATATGAGTCTTTAGGTAGTGGCATTTATATTGACTATGCTGAGAAATCATTCACAGGATATAACGAACTAATACTAGATGTCTGTTTAAGGTGATGTATTCTATCAATTCGCGATAAAACATCGCCTTCCATTTGAGCGCACATCATTCGCGATGAAACTCTGTATGAACTTTTCAGAAAGACATCAAAGAACAAGTTTTACTTCTCTCTTTTGATTTATACACCAGAGGGAGTTTATGTGAAAAAAGTGACAGCAATCAAGGGATTTCTTCTGAGCTCCGGTGGCATGTAACTGCGTTCCTACTAACTTCTACTTTTAACTTTTTTTTAAAAATTGGCTTGCTCTCCCACTAAGTGCTAAAATATTGCTTAGAGTATTCTACTTGAGTTCACGATGTGCTCAATGCGCTGTGTGCACAAAATTATTTTTCATCAAAGAGAGTGACTTCCACTAGTCATAACCTCAAATTAGTTGACCAACATCATATTAGTGTTTTAGTGGCTTTACACAAGGTTTATGATTTTATTTTGATAAGTGTTAAATTATGAGCTGCAAACCCGTTATCATCAGGAGTCATTTTGCCTACTCCTTAGCCTTTAGTAGAAATTACCTGCATTACGTGTCTTTGAACAAGATGTGCCAATATTTCATTATACCCCTCCAAACGAAATTTTCAGAGGTATATTGGAACGTATGTCTGTTTGTAGACATACTTTTGATTTTTTTCTTCTTTTTTCATTTAAATAAGGGAAGTTTGAAAATTCTGATAATGCTTTGTGAGTTTCTCCATGGTAACAAGCTTATCAAAGAAAAGTGTAACCAGATAGTCATGCTATGACCTTGAATTGTTAGTATGACAAATTGGTCATTATGATATTCATGTATACCTTGATACTGCGCAATTAATTGTTGTAATGATGACTAACAGAATGAACTTTGTGACTCTTGTTGCACTGCGCAGTATTCCTAAATGATGTTATGCAACCAGGTGCAGGATGTGGGCACAGTAATATCCAAATTGAGAGTTTATAAACAAGTTGGCATATTTGGCGATCTTGTGTCTGCATTGATAGCTCTGGTACTCTATACTGAGTCATGTATCGCATGTTTTATATAACCTTTGTAACCTTTAAAACCATGAATTCATGTATACTTTTATATATGACCTTTTAATATTGTACGTAAGCGATGCGTCATACTCAGGCGGGAGACTCAAAACCTGCATCCCAAAACTCTTAGTCCTAAATGAGATTAAGAAATCAGGTATGGAATTCGGGCACAGTTAAATCCAAATTGAAAATATATAAACAAGTTATCAACAGATTGTCATATTTGGCGATCCTTTGTCTGCAATGATAGCCCTGATACTGCAAGCTAGTCATGTAATGCTTGTTCTATCTATTTAACCTTTGTAACCTTAAAGCCATGTATGAATGAATGTCTATAACTATGACCTTTTACTATTATGCGTAAGCGATACTCATACTGTAGATTCCTTATTTTTCGCGAGTACTTAATTCCGCGATTCTACCGTTGTGCATCAAATCGCGAGAATATGAAATCGCGAACACCAGATTTTTATCATAGTTTCTTTAGTTTACATCTGTCAAAAAAATAAAAGCGAGATTTTAAAATCCGCGAGATGTGCCTCTCGCGATTTTATGCGGATATTAATTCCTCGCGTTTAATTAGGAATTTACAGTACTCATGTGGGAGACTCGAAGACTCGGGACTCGGAGACTCAAAACCTGCATCTCGTACTCTATGATTGACAGTTCTGACAGTTTTGTTGCTTTATTTAGGGTAGACGGATGATGACATAAATCGCGTCATACTTTGGGTAATCCCTTCCAAATATAGCACTGATACGAATATTCAAAAGGCGTCAATTTTGAATTCGATCAACATACGAGTTAAAATTAAGAAAAGGGATACCTAAACAGTCAATTATAACTTGTGTTACACAAAGTTTACATGTTTATAAATGCATATATTTTGAAATATTGTAACAAACACACGGTGCAGGGAATTCTCATTTACATATTGGTCCATCCGTCCACCCATTAGACATTTATCTCATATCTAAGGCAGTAGATGCAGATTGAGAGGTGATTTTTATTAATGACATGTGTAATGCACCGTGTTGGTTGAATTGGTTGTAAGCTTAGATGTTGAATGACCGATCGGGAGACGGAGAGGATCGCCAGATAATTTTACCGATGAGCTTCAAGCAAAACTTCCAGCTGATGTGCCAGTTTGAAATAAATCCAAAATGGCGGCGATGGGTACCTTGTGTATTATTAGGTAAGCGGAGTATATTTTCATTATGAGAAAAATATATGACGCCAGGTGCCTGTGGGTAAAGAAAAAGATTATTGTTCCTTAAATGTGGCTTGTAGTTTTTACGACAAGTGAAAACCAGGAAAGTTCATCATCTGTTTTATAAAATTCTCTGGTAAAGAGAAAAAAGGAACGTTTAGATGCAGTATATATTAAGTTTTATAGTTCCTCAGCTTTATATAGCTTTCATGTAAAGAGATAAGAGGAACTTATGAAAGATAAAACGTACTTAAGCTGCTTTATATAGCATTCAGATACATTGAATAGTTGTTTCAGGTTTTGAGAAAAGAGGAACGTTCCTCAGATGCGTTCTGAAGATTTCAAGTAAAGTGCTTAATACATTTAAGTGTCTAAAAGGATAAGATGAATGTTATTCATTTTAAATGCTGTTTAATGCATTTATAGGTGAATGATTCAGAAAAATTTCATAAACCTAAACTTGTAAAGTCTTATTTTTCGCAAAAAGGGGTGAAAATGGCTGAAGTTATGAAAAAGTGGGTAAGAAAAAGGAATTTTGTTTTTAATTTTTTTTTTATATGGATTGCGCTTTTTATTAAGTATGTGTGCATGTCTACATTTGACACCTTTATTGATAAAACAAAAATGGTCTGAGTTGAGATACATGTATCATACGTCGAATGCGTTTTGACTAAACAAATTATCGTGTTTCTTTTTATTAAAAAAGGATATACCAGGTTACTTCTTCAAAGATGATGCTTTGCAATTGGAAGGAGCAATACGGCAATTTGTCCACCAATATGTTACACATTATTATAAAAGTATGTAAATTCTTCTCAGATTTAGATTATGAGTTTGTAGATGTATTGCAAAAGATGCAGAGCCATGATTGTTTTTCATGCTGCACATTTTTAAATACTTTAAGCAATGCGTATTACTTATCTACAGGTGAGTTTTAAATATTTTTTTCAATATAGATGATGATCGAAATGTGCAAGAAGATGGAGAAATTCAAGGGTTTTATCAGGAATTAACGGCAGCAAGAGCAATGGAAGGATCTGGGGGATGTGGAATGAATGTATGATACCTTTATACATTAAAACTTGTTTAGTACGAACACGGATGTAGCAATATCACGGATGTAGGGAAGTTTTGTTTAAACCCCAGATGAATTTCTGAACAAATCTTTTAAAAATTATACGGTGATAACGAAATCGGATGTTACGAATTTACAGATATAGCGAACTGATTTAAAATCCCGTAGAGGCGAATAATAACGAAATTTAACACTTTTATAACGATTGTCTTTACAGTTTAAAAAGTTTGCACTGCTATATAGCATGATAATTTAAATGAATTTATTTTCACGTAAATTCTTCAATTCACAATCCGATTATTAAAGGTATCAAAAGAATGTATTTTCATTCTGAACCACAATAAGCAAAAATTGTAATCTAGTGAAAGAAAAAAATGTATAAAGTGAATTCGCTTTAGTTATTATTACGAATTCGCCATAACCGAGTTTTACTGTGTAAGTCTTATTTTTTTCTCTTAATTTTGTTTTTACATATTACATACGCAGATCTTTTTTTAATGTTATTTCTTATAACGTACTCCTGCAAAGCTTCACTTTATCGTAACGTCAATAAAGCACAATGCCAACGCTGACCTTCCAAACAACGGGAAAATCGTTTAAAGATAAATTTTTCATAAATAAATCTAAATTATTTTTAATCTGTTTTTTCTGTATTGTGTTTAAAATGGTATCGAAACAATTTCATAAAAAGGCATTAATGCACTGTACTTTACGAGAATGCGCAAAACGCGCAATGAAAACTAAAGTCGACCTCCGTAAACTTGGTATTTTTAATATATCTTGGCCTAATATTTTGTGTTTTTTTTTTAATTTCAAATTGAACAAGGCATGATCTGTTCTGAAATCAATCAAATTTGAATCATGGCAAATTTCTTCTTATAACCGAAAATATACGTTGACAAAAAACCAAAGTTATTACCAATACTCTTGATAAATCTTTTAAGTACTGTCATACGTACATTAAATCTTTATGCAAAAATTGATTTTCATATCAAAGCCTACAAAATGTATTTTGCCTTTTACACTTCAGTAGAAATATTAGTAATTTACTGCTTTATCATATATTGCAGGGCATTCCGGAAATCAACAGTGTGAAAAATCTCGTCGATGTTTTAACGTATTTTATTTACACCTGTAGTGTAGAGCATTCCGCTACAAATTTCCCTCAGTATGAGCAATATGCGTTCCCGCCAAATTTTGCAGCGTTGTTACATGGCCAGCCTGAAGATGAAATGGTAATGTTTTGTGATTTGATAAGAGCAATAGCATTTTTTTAAAAGAAACTTCTTAAACATATTATCAGTTATATCAATTACTAGCAATACAAGGTTTTATAAATTTGATAATGAACATATACATGTACATGCTAAATAACCCAAGCTCAACATATAAGAGTCATTTACGTAAGATATACACAGTCCCACATGTCCCAGGTAGCAATACTCCACGTGGTGGTTTTTTTTTAATTCTTTGAAGGGTATTTCAAAAGAAATTTTTTTATAATATATTTCAGCAATGTCGAGGAAACAAACCTCTTGCTTTACATTTCGGCTATCACTTAATGTTTCGATCAGAGTTAATATATCTCAGAACAGTGTATTCGTTTGTCGATTTATGTACAGTCTCTACCAATCAATCCCTAATAAGTCTAATTATTTAATCAAGAAACAAAGACCATGCTACGGAATAGTTGTTATACATTTGCCTCAGGCGCGCAAAGCACCCCCTTGTCAAGCCGTGTGTCAACCCTTACATACGACAGTGCATCGTTTGAGCATATACTAGTACTATTCAGTGAAATACATAGGAGAAATTGATTACAAGCTGTGGTAGCAATAAAAATAGAATTCGGAATCCATTTCTATACTTTTGAGCTATTACCTTGTTTGCTTGCTGGCAGTGTTTGTATGCATTATCAAAACCTTAACCAATACTGCTTAAAAAGTTATTCTTTATGAAGCCCAGGTTTTGATATGACTCTTTTTTCCATCATTCTCTCATCAGTTCTGTCATTGTTTGAAATTGTTTGTTTAATTCATGCTTCGTGATCTAAGGAAATATTTACTGCTACACATATTACATCTGAAATGCAATATTAACACATGTGCAATATTTTCCATGATATACAATAATTGGATAAAGATCCCGTCGGTGTTTTGAATTCATTTCTTTTCTTTTATGTTTTGATGCCAAGGCCGACCTTGATGCCGCTATGCCTTCAAGAAAAGAAATGTTTTCTACGATAAAGATAATGAAGGTTTTGACGCTAGTTTTAACCAACAGTCTAGGAAACTACGAAGACGTTTATATGAGAGCTATGGATACCGATGGAAGGAATTTTGTTGCAGCGTATGATATGATGAATTGATATTTTTGTTTTCCTTGCAATTTGACTATGCTCCTTTTATTGAAGCTTAAATATTATTTCAATTCTTTTTAAAAGGTTTCAACAAAATCTAGCTGCAATCCAAAACCAAATGAATAACAGAAACGGTGACATTATGGCTGGAAACAATCCAAATCAACTACAAGAATATCAATATGAATGGCTTCTTCCGAAAAATGTTTTAAACTCAATTAGTATCTGATAAATGTAATGGACGTGGGCACTGGTCAAAGTACATGTATATGTATTATGAATGGACAGCGATTGACTTTTAGTATTGTGAACATAATGTGTAAAGCATTGATTACGTTTCCGGGTTTTTAAAACAAAGATATATACATAAAATCTGTGTTTAGCCTTTTAGATTGCGGCCTCCTTTCGAAACCAATACGAAATGTTTTGCATTTACTTTGCCATAAAATATTTTAAGTTTTGAACCTTAAGTCTTCTCATATCAGGGGATGCATTAGTTTTGCATATTAATGTTTAATTGTCATTCAAAAGATGCTTTACAGTTTTGCATTATACCCAAGTGACCGTAACTCTCCATTAGAGATTAGATACTGTATATTCCTAATTAAACGGGAGGAATTTATATCCGCGTCAAATCGCGAGAAGCACCCCTCGTGGATTTTAAAATCTCACCATTATTTTCTGAGAGTTGGGAACTATAAGAAATATTGATAAATGTTTCGCGTTCGCGATTTAATACAAAACAGCGGGATCGCGGAATTAAATACTCGCGTAATATAAGGAATTTACAGTACATAGAAAAGATCAAATGTTTAACATTTTTCATAACTCATAATCAATTAGTCTATTAAGGTATTCAATGTATAATGAAGGGATGTTGTATAATTTTTAATCATTTTAAAATAGGTTAATTTTTACTGCAAAACAACAATGAATGTGAAATAAACCAAATGCACATGGCTGATCACATATAAGAAGTCGGCACCTAAAACTTTGTTGAAAAGTTATTGTCTCTTAATCATGAAATGAAGAAAATTTCATTTTTTAAAATAAATATCTTCGGTAAATGATTCGGTTTATTTTATATTTTAAACAAAGAGAGTCTATGCATATATTCATCAATACATTTGTATGAAAATCAATAACTTTTTACAATATCTAAATTAAACATGCGCTTCCCATGGGTTTCAATGTAAAATTCAAGGTGCAATTGTTTGGACAATAATCAAAATTTTGAAAATTACTTTGTCATGTATTTATTTAATAACATATTTGATAACAATTTATACCATGATTTAAAATATCAGACCATTCATTTATTAGGTACACATTTTGGTCGTTATACAATGAAATATGCCTTAATGCAAATAATTTTCATTTAATATATATTTTGTGATGAGGTAGAATATACTTTAAAAATCTTGAAGGTTAGATGTTTTCTCCATATAATGGTTAACAATTGCAAGCAAATCAAGTTCTATACTTTGAAAGCAAATGTTTGTTTAAATCTTACTACGTAGTAGACAATAAAAATCTTCAGCTAAAAAGACTTTCCAGCCGTACTCCAGCGTTGTAAGTGAAACTTTTGTAAATATGTACCGATAAAAATGACTAAATCTTAGACTGAGGTAGACTGTATTTTTCAAATTCACGAAACTTATATAAAGCTTCACACTATTTTTTTCTCATATGAAATTCAATTGTATGACATTGTATTTAGCTAATTTTGTACCATAGGTTATTTGGGTTTGAAAAAATGTTTGTGTATGCCATCTTAAGTTTTTCTTTGTTTTTGACTTTGAATATATATTTTTTTACATAAAACTGGTGGTGTGTGTTACTTTTTTGAAACGTAAACTTTGTAGTATTTGTCTAATTAGATTGTGTTATCGTATCTTTCGTATCCGTTATACACATACATGTTAAGCCGGAAAAAAAATCTGAATTCTATAAGTATATGATGGTATTATCAAAGATAGAAATATGAAAAGCTATAATATTTATGTAGTCCTTTGTAATGGGGACAAAAAAATACAATTAAACAGGGAAAAATCATTTTTTAATATTTCACCCCCCCCCCTTCAAAAAAACCCAGAAAATTTTCTGTTTGCTATCGCAACGTGTTTTCTTTTTATTGTAGCATTCACATGTTTCTTCCCTAATTTTTTATTTTAATATGCGCTAATATGCGGAAATTGAAGTGAATTTTTGTTATGCATTTTATTTAATATCAATAGAACATGACCTATTTACAATTTACCGTGTGTTTAGCTTTGTTGTATTAAATAAATAAACAGCTTAAAGATTTAAAATTGTTATGTAATGTATTGCATATTATGAAACATAGTATGTAGTAGTTAAATGCAAGTGCAAAAATATACTTACATGTATAGGTTTATCGCACCATTGGGTTATCATGAATGTGTTATTTTTTGTATTACATTTTATATACCCGCATAAGGTGATTTTTAAAGGGCTCTTATGAACTCTCGATCACCAATTGAAGAAAAAGTTTAATTCGGTACATGTGCATTGGTAGTCTACGTTCCAAAAAAAAAAACCCTTCACTTCGTGTGTTCCTTTTTAAACGCCTGCATTGATTCAGTTTCATATTTTTTTAATGTTTTACTGATGAATTTCAATTCGGTCAAAAAGCTATATTCGTCATCCTGAGTTTTGCTAAAACCGAATATGATAATTTAATTATGCTGATCAACATCCAGTTTAGGTAATAATTGATTCATACCAGATAAATAAATTAATATGTAGATTGTTG
Source organism: Magallana ariakensis (assembly GCA_020458035.1). NCBI lineage: Eukaryota > Metazoa > Mollusca > Bivalvia > Ostreida > Ostreidae > Magallana > Magallana ariakensis. The sequence goes on along the minus strand of CM035812.1, from coordinate 54,326,064 downwards.
GTTTAGTTTCTGACTGTGTTACTTATTTAGATAATATTGAATGAAAAAACATTAGATTTACTAAACATATCATTTGAATATAAACTTAATATGTTTCTCATGTGTACTAAACCGATTGATCAATATATGTTTAAACTAGGTGGGTTGTTACTAGATGGAGAATATTAATTGAGAATTATTTTCGACTGAAAAATAATCATTATAAATGAAAAAAAAATATTTCAAAACATTCAATTAAGTATGCTTGACAAAACTAAAATGTATCATCAGTATAATATATATTCTATAATTCAATAGGAAGTGCTTTAGAAGAGGAAAATTTGACTTATTTCAACATGATGCATCTCGGGTCAAAATTAAGTAAATGAAAGGAGCCTTAAAATTATGATATTTGAAATCCGTGTTTTAAACATTTATTTTAAAAAAAATTTGGGGAGATTTTGTTAAGAGCTTTTGTTCATGCCTAAGGAATAAATATATTAAGAATGCTTCAAACTCACAAGTAACAGCGTTTAAAAGTCTCTTCTTTAACTCCTCTTTGTGATTATACGTATCCGGATTAGATTTTACATTATTTCAATTGGAAGGTCAAGAAAATGCACCAAGATAACACTCTAATTTTTTTTTCCAGGATGTGGACCTTATTATCAAAAAACTAATTGGTATCGTAAATATATACGTATATTCATGGCATGTCTAAAATACGTGTATTTATCTCAAGGTTGCAAAATACGTGCTTCGCAGCACAGTTAAGGCGGCCAATAAAAATATCAGCGAATTTTTGTGATGAAAACACGTATACTTTAGTTCAACTGGCATGTCCTTTTTAAAATCAGTAACAGTCGCTCAAATGCAATATATTTCAGAAATATATATATCACAGTGCAATATTTTATGTTCATAGTGGTCACGTGATATGGCAGTCGCATGATACAAGCCGATGTATTTGTGGTTTTGAGGTCATTTAAAAAATTCAATATTGCAAGGGCATAATCATGTCAAAATTCACAACTGAATTATAAAATAACTTGATGTTATATCGTAGATTTTGAAAAATGATGCAAACTTTTTAAGATAAGATTATTTGTCAGTAGAAAACGTAATTTATAATACATATGTTGAATAATTTTGAAGGTCACGGTGTTAATTTCATTAAAAAAAATAATTTGTAAGATTCACAAGGATCGTAGAAGTTTTAAATTACATAGCATATTTCAAATTCACATGTAAAAGTTTGTCATGATCAGGTAAGCGTATGCCCTTGCAATTAATTTATTTATTTAGGTACCAATCTTTAATATATACGATATTTTATACAAAACCGAGGTTGCCTCTTTATACTATGCATTATTATAACAAAATGAAAATAAGACTTGAAAGGTAGCATTCTACTAATAATAATGTTAAACAAAATATTCATTTATAATTTTCTGTTAATCTATGACATTTATTTTTCTTCTCTAAAAAACTGCATGATAGCCTTCAATGACTTAACTTAATGCGTCATTTTGAAGCATATGACGTCATATTTTGTAGTACAGAGAGAACGACATCTCGCTTATTTTTCAGTGTGTACGATATAACGGACATCGACATTGTAAGAAATAGCATTTGTTGTTTTCAATTAAAAGATCGGTATATATTAATTTTGCTAATAAATAAATTAATAAGTACTTTCGAGGTTTGTAATATACTGTGATGTCATAATGCACATTTACCGTACTTTTTGTCCTAACGGAATTTATTGACAGCCTTAACTATGCTGCGTTCCGGGTTCCGCATATTCGATTTCAAGTCAACTATAACGTATGAATTTCCGTCACGCCATATGCTCCTGTCATATCCGCTGACATAAACTCAGGTAGGTTTAAATTTTGTGAAGGATATTTAAAATGTTTGTACAGTAGTTTTAAATCTTCCTCCGTACTCTCTAATTCACTATCTGATATGTATTTCGTGATATCTTTAATAATACCAAGATTTTGTCTTTTTCTGTATGATATCTTCTTTAAAGTTATATCTTCTTACAGGCCTAAATTATTTTGCTGACAGTGCCATTCTCGACGTTCTCGTATGTATTAATAACTTGGAGGTATTGTATGACAAACCTGCTTTGTCGTGTTTAGACAATGTCTAATGTACTGCAATAAATCTAAACATATGCTTAACTCAATATAAGGTTTCACATTGATCCTTTATATGGAATCATATATTTTTAGAAAATAGTATAAAGCAACAAAAGGAGCGTATTCTCAAAAAATATATAATATATATTAATCTTTCTACTATGGAATTAACTGTGTACAAAATGATTAGAATGTTCCAAATGCGTACAAAGCACTGGTATATCAAATGTTTGAAATGCATTTAAAAGTTATTTTTACATCATTACTTGATGTTCGTTTCTCTACGGCGACATCATGTTTGTGCATGCCACAAAAAGTAGTCAATATTTATGCCATAACTTTTAAATTTATGTCAAGGAACCAAAAAAAAAAAACAAAACAAAACAAAACAAAAAAAAAACAACCAAAAAACCAACCAACAAACAAAAAACAAAGAAACAAACATAATTTTATATGATGAAATATTACCTTAAACAGATAGCCAGGGTAACAAAGTGTCGTGTTAACAGATTGATCACTTGTGAAATTGCATTCATATTTAAAAGATTGAAAATAAGACAAACTAATCTTATAACGACATTTAACATTCATCCTAAAATATAAAACACTATTTTACAAAATTGGTGTTTTGATCAAAACTACATAACTAACCATTAATCTTCTATTCATTGAACTAATGAATAGAAAATGAATGCTCTTTAAAATTTTGAAACTTCACGAACAAAACATTGTTTGAAGAAAAAAAATGTCAGATTTTTACTATTGTCTTCTGAGCTCTTATACGTAATAAAACAGTTTCATTCAGTAAAATGAATGATTTTTTAATTATGTTTAATTATGACTAACTATATAGGTCTTGAAATCCATAAATACTTAGTAGCCTTTTAATTGAGCGATCAGCGAAATTACATCACCTGTATCACCAGCACTTTCAATGACTAATAAACTTTCATGGCATTAATGAGAAACAACGTTAAGGTTTGATGAAATACAAACAAATTAAAATATACGCGATGATTGATTCTTATTTATAGCTACCGAGTACAATTTTCTCTATTTCTCACGAAAACTTATTGTTAATTCATAGCTCTATAGAAACTGACAGGACTGAAATACAAAAGCCCCCTTTATCGATTGGTCGAAACCTACAGCGACTTAAACTGATAGGACAGAAATCTACACGCCTCTTTTATCGAATGGTTGCAACCTACAGCGTCCTAAGAAAAATCACGGACTGCATGAAATAATCATAATGATGTCAAACTCAATTCCCATAGAAGACGATTTGGCTGTTTCTTTGAGCTAATAACTGATGTACATTAACATTAATTTAGTTAATTTAACTTACTTTTTACAATCGATTTATTTATTTGTTAAAAGAATGATGTTAATATAAACAATAAAATGCTTTTTTTTGATGATTCATGCAGGTTAAGAAGGTTTTTTCCAGCAATGTCGCCACTTTCATATCCCGCATGAATCACCAAAGAATGCATTTTCTTGTTGAAAACGATACATGTAAATTTCCAGTTGTGCTCTAATCATTTACATTACCCGTATACTCAATGTGTACATGAGAACAAGGGATTCCTATCTTTCCTTATTTCAAAATACTAATTAAAGTAAGCAATCAGCAAGCTCTATAAAATTCATAATAATTCATGTAATTTAGAATTTACCGTTTAAGGAAGTACAAAACAGATATGCTAAAAATTTCCTTTAGTTTGATTTTTCTGAAATGTTTATATTTTGTTATTTGGAATAAATCTATAAATATGTAAAAAAAAAAAAAATATTAAAAATCCGACCTGACAATTTTTGCCCACATCGCCTCAAACCTACCATTTGAATCTCCTTTCAGTGGAGTGTAAAATGGAATAGTCATTGTTAGAAATTGCCATGCGAATAAGTTACTTTTTAAGATATTACAAATGTTTGTATTGCTATTTGTACAGAAGACCATTTTGTTACTTACATACACTAAAAAATTCTAACTGGGAACTTAAGGTAATTTCTGATGTAATATAATGTAAAAATAGCACTTGTTAATCATTTTTTGACGAAAATTTGCAACACTTAACGGTCTCTAGAAATAAATTTTATCATTCAAATTTGAAGAAAATTAAGCAGTAAGATTGTCATGACCCCGCAATTGAAATATATTAAAATAATGAAAATTTGACCGTGTATTTTATATTAATTGAGGTTGTAGGATACTTGACTGATATGAAAATTGATAAAAATCCTAAATGACGTCATCATAGTAGACCTTTGACCTTTTGATATGACCTTGAAATTAAATAGACAAAAAGTCTGAACACAGGTGATGGTTGTGTCCAAATTTCAGGTCTTTACTATGAACAGAACACGAGTTACACAATTTTAAATGATGCAAGGCTAAATTCATAAAATTGCACAAAAATCAAAAATACAACATTCAAATGCAGATTTCAAAATTATCAAAATACGCTGTACCTTAATTTGTTTCTGCCTTGAGTAATTTATGGGTATGTTTTATATCATTTTCTTAAGATAATGGATTAAAATTAACTTTTACATAATATTAAGCTATATTTTTTTGTTTTTGAAAAAAATATTTAAAATAATTCATTTCACGGGTGTTTCGTAGTACCTTAAAGAAGATGTGTCAATATGTCTCAATAGTGCATTCAAATATTGTTTTTAAATTTACATGAATTGGGAAAATTCAAAATGACTTTCATCTGAAAAACGTATTACTAAGTAAAGATGGAAGCAGACACATACCTGCTTTTTCAATGATGAAGGTATGCTTAAGTCTTCTAGAGAAACCGAAACTTGTCCGCCTTCATGTACACAATTTTTAGTAATATGATCCTGAAACTAAAACCGAAATTACTTTGGCGTTACATGAGTCTTCTAAACCTACACCCTAAACAATTATTGTATATATTTCAGTAAAATCCGGCACGTTTTCTGAGAACTCAGATGGGGTTTTAAAATATCAAACAATCTAATAAGTTACACCTGTGAGAGATAGGTAACAGGATGATAAAACTTGAATTTTTGTTGAATGCACCACAGACCCTTTTTACATAATGAGTGCTTCGCCCTTTCTTAACAAAATTTTGCAACCATGATCTCGTTTGTCATCATGTTACTTTTAGAACACGATGTCATCCAAGCCTGTAACATTCTTGAGAATATAAAACACCACGATAAACAACTCGTACCAAAATTGTAGTGTGACTTTCTTCTTTTTTTAGAATTTGCCGTACCACTATTACTTCGTTACTTGGAATAAGTATTGACAATGTGGCGAGGAAAACATTTACTTTGACAGGGTCGTTTAGTTATTTAGCAAAAGAAGTACCATGCTCGAAATGTATCGCTTCTACAAAACGATAAGGACTTTAAAACCAGACGACGGAATTTAGAAAAAATTTAAGAAGTAAGGACGAAATGACGGAAGGAAGAAAGAAAGGAAGCAAAATAGATAGATAGATCACTTGATTTTGTAACATCTTAGGAAAATTAAAATTTCATTGAAAACCTTATAATTTGTCAGTAATTTGTACAGTAAAATTTAAAAATTGTGTCAATTGTAGTTACGCAAAGTTCCATGGGAAGAAAAAGGATCTATCGTTCCTGAGGTAAAGATTTCTCTGCAACATCTACTAGCAGAGTAAAGTGTTTAAAGAGCAAATGGCCAGAAGTTTAAGTCATTTTGCCAAATGATTATTTCATTTTCAGCTGAAAACTACTAATATGTACGGATAATGCTTTTCCCCGCCCTTCCGCTACCCATCCCCCTTTTATGAATTGATGTTTGCAAACGTCAAACAATAATAGCAGGGGAAATAGTCAGAGGAGTCTCGGATAAGGGATTTAGACCCCAAAATAAAACTTCAAATGCAAACATGAAACTTTCTTACAGATTATGGTACTCAGGTGACCGTCTAGGCCTGTTGACCTTTTGTTTTTAATGAGTGTTACATGTGCGGCTGCCTTCTCATTTAAATTTGTGCAAAAGCGTTTCCAAACAAGACTGCAACTAAACTTTATTTTAAAAATTACAAAAGCCGGCTTTAACTATCATATCATAGGTTTTTGACATGCGGTACTTCATGCATTAAATGATTAAGAGTTTATCTTTACTTTTGTATACTGTACTCTTCAACACAAGAAATGAGATCATATTGATACTCCTAACTGATAAACTGCCTTCCTGGCCGTGGATTATTTACACTTTTTAAAACCTTGCATTACTAGTTTTCCTGTCTGGTAAAATATAACTGGTGCACATTCAAAGCCAAACCTAACTGAGAGCTTAAAGGAAACCGACGACTTGGGTTTTTTTTGCGTAGAAACGATGATAATATCTCTTTATAGTATAACCAGGTCCACATACATTAGCACTTGTGTACCTGTATTGTTTCATTAAAATCATCGTTCGGGAGTTTTTTTAAATAGCTGTCTCAAAATCCCTGACTTTACAATAACTATAAGAATATATAGGAAATTGCAATTTATTTCCCCCTGGAAGAATTTTCTGAATCCGCGCATGCAACTGTTTTATGACAGAGTAACTATAGAGTTTGAGGGAACGGTTATCAGACCTCATTGGTAACGTGATGCTTATATTATGTCGCTGTTTCTATAAGATAACATGTGGTGTTAGTACCACAGAGAGAGAGAGAGAGAGAGAGAGAGAGAGAGAGAGAGATATTTTTATATAAAGTGTTAATGCGCCTGTTTTCCTTGAAACAGTAATAGAAAAGTATTATTTTATTACATTTTACAAATTTACAAACTGGAATTTGACCAATTTTTGACCATACTAGAAAAATTCATATCCGATGGAAGCCTAATCGGTGTTTTGACAAATTCATTTCCATATAAAGTGTAAAGCAATCCACGACAAATTCCCTTTATTATGACTAATTTTACCCAACAAACAGGATATAAATTATTCATGGTTACCCAGAGAATCAAACGGTAAACTGTGATTGGTTATTTTAAAATAAACTGTGACGTTTGAATGTGAATTGTCTTTTTAACAGTGAATTTAACAATCAAGAAATTGCCGTAATGGGAATACACTATTATGTACATGTATATATATTTTGATGTTTAAAAAGACCTTTAAATAACTAATAATAAAAGCCGTGACAGGAAGTATTCCAAGATTATTTTTTTTCTGTCAAGGGTTAAAACAATTATCCAATTCACACCAATCTGATAAGTATTTAGTTTTACTGGTGCATATAGAATTTTACTGCCTTTATTGGTATAATATCAGATTCAGTATTGAATTATCCCACTAACAGCTTCTGGGTACTAATTGTTTTTGTTATGATGTATGTATTCTGTCGTAGTTTATAATCATTATGAGAAAAATCAAAAGTTTTTAATTTTAAGATTTAAACAGTTAATTCCCCAACACAGTAATAAACTCATACCTACTAATCTCAATTGCTGACCTTATTGTTGTAAAACTCTCAAGTGATGGAGAAACTCTACTAATCAAATTTCAGGAAACAAAACACGGAAAGTGGTTTTTTCTTATATTCACAAATTTGTTTTCTTATTTTATTGTCAGGAAATAGTTTATTCTATACGAACTATGCTAATATCTCTGACGGACAGGTAAAATTATATTGTTGCTTTACATGAACGTTTTTTTTTAATTCGTGGAAAAAGATGCATTACATGGAAATTGTTTCGTTTATGAGTATATAAAACTAAACCGAATGGTATGCCTTTAAAAAGCCATTCAGTCAACGATAATGGACAAAGAGTTGATTGTTTTGCCTTTTGTGATGCACTGTATTTCGGTAAGTATAAATAATTTAATTCATTTATTTTTGCCATATGTGTCATTTTGTGTTTTTGTGTTTTAGATGATTTTGTTAAAAATATCCGATCAATCAAGTTTTACATGTCTCATTCTTTGTACAGTGTATAAAGGAATCTCAGAATTAAAGTTGGCAACATATTGGATATAGATATGTTTTTGATTTTTGATACATATTGACACATTTGTATTGCAATAATATTTTTTAATATGTTGTGTTTTACATAATATTTTGCCCTTTTTATATTTTTTTATTCTGATCTTCATGAAATGGACACTTTTTCTCAAAGTTTTTTCCCCTTAGCACAGTTTTCGGTAAACTATGATAATATAAAATATGGAGATGTAACTATATGAAAACAGAAAAGGTATATTTATTCCAGATAGTTGACAGTACATATTGTTCCTGGTCAAAACAAACAGCTGGTCGTGTTACATCATGTCCCAAAACAATGCAAGAAATGGAAGAACGAGAGCAGCTTAAAAACTGTTTATCGTTGGCATTCCTTCAAAACTGTACAGACGCCATTAACTTCAAGTACCACTGTGTCATAAATGAGTTCGAGAACGCCTTAATTGAAGTATGTGCACCGGAATATTATATACACGGTATGTTTTCAAAGACGAGACCTTAAGGATAAATTATTACTTAAAGTATTATTCTTGATCTAGTTTATATTTTAAGTTTTTGAACACTATACACTTAAGAGTTTGTACATGCCTTAAAAAGGGGGCGGCTTGAGTCAATTGTGTAATGACTATATTGTTGCATTGTGTTTTTATTATAAGGGTACAAGGGGTTTAAATCCTCTATTGAACACCAATGGTTTATATTCAATTTACATTTCCCATTCGAAAAATGTTTGAGCTTATTCTATGAAAGGTAAAAATGAGAGAAAGATATGTCTAGCATCACTTAACACTACCAATTCAGAAAGCCAGGCAAAGTTGTAATACAACTTGTGATATAGAAACTACTGTCAGTACAGTAAAATCTTAACAAGTAACCTTGATGAAAACACTGGTAAAGAATGACATTGGTCTTTGATTTAATTTTAATAGTCAGCAGTCCAATGACAAACCCAAACCGCTTAGATGTCTTTTACGTTAAAGTGTACATTTTGTTTTTTGCAAAAACGGCATTTGAAGATCAATATTTATAATAATCAACATGTTTTAGAGAAACATTAAATCAACATTTACAATCAGTAAAAAAAGCCCACAAACTGACATAGCCAAAGGAAAGATAAACTTTCGGAAAAGAAAGAAAACCAGTAATAATTGAATAAAGAAACAACACATTCAATAAATGTAACTAGTTAAAGTGACAATTTTAATCATCCCGTCAGCAAGACAAATCAGTTTATGTACATTTACCTGATTAGTTTCCTCTAATCGTCAGTTTTCAGTACTTCCTACCTTTCTAATCAATTAAATGTAAATAAAACTGAGTTGTCTTGCTGAAGGATTGATGTCACTTTAACTTGTTATTAAATGTGGTTTATACAGTCATATTATGCATATCTTTTACAATTTTATGCTTTGCTATGGTATGCGATTTTAATGATATGCTATGAAATATGAACTTTGTATGCAAGCTATGAGATTTGTTTGCTATGCTATGAGAAATTTAAATGAAAAGCTTAATGATATGGTATGTTATGATATGCTATGAGATTAGAACAAAACCGCCTCCGCATACAGAAAAGTTTCAAACATTTCAAAGTAAAATAATAATAAAAACAAACAAAGATTACCACTAATCTGAAATGTAAACATTTGTTCTTGTAAAAAAATCATTAAAAATCGATTTTGAATTATGCCGTATGTTATGCTATGACAAATGAGAATCTAGTGATATGCTATAATATTGTATGTTATGGTATAAAATACACAATGTCATTCCAATGCTATTGCACCAGATTTAAATGCTATGCTATGCTTTGGTGTATGTTGTAAAAGATATGCTTGAACTACGGTGGTACATGTACAAGCAATATAAAACACATTTTAAGTAAGTATCAGTAGACATATTTACTCTAAGCATTAAAAGCAATATATTTGAATCCAATGCTCAATAAAATATGATTACTACAAACAATATTGGTAATCTAAATGTTCATATATGTTACAGGATTTTGCACAGAGTATAATGTATATGGAGCTGTAGTTCAACCACATTACCACTTGAAATGCGACACTGTCGATCCACCTTGTGCAAACCGCTACATATCAACAGATGCCTATCTTTGTAAGTAAAAATTTAATGTTCAGTACCGAGTTAAAAATAATTGAACCCTATCAGAACCTACATTTTGATTTTAGCCACTGACATGTAAGAAAACTAAGAAATCATTACTTTATGACAATATCAAAACAAGATGTAATCAAATTGGGGCGATTATAAAGTCTCCAAAACGAGGGGGTAGGGATGACCCAAATTGGTCCAACTTTACATAAAAATGATTTAATACTTGATTATTATGACAAATTAAAGGTTTAAACGTTCGCTTATTGAACCTTGGCTTCTTATTCTTTGTCGATTTAACACGACATTCATTAACGTCCATGAGGGACCTATCATCATCGTCAGAATCGATGTTATATTTTGACGTTTTGTCATTCTTTTCTGACCTCTGAGGAAGAACTGTCTCGTTCTTTTTTGTACTTACGAGCTAACTGAGCAAGAGAAAGATCTTCCTCCACATCATTCTCTGAAGAGAGTTCTTCATCAAAACTTTCATTGACCCTTAATGAATCTTTTTATGAACTTACAGATTCGGCGTCTGATTTAACATCAGAATTTGGTTTGACTAAATTTAATTCAATATTCATGTCATTGTCAATGTCGTCATCGTCATTCTCAGATTCAGAGTCTTGAAGCATAACGAATGCTGCTTTACGTAATGGTCTTCCATCATCTCTTTTGGAATGTCCCACTTATCTATCTTTGCAAGTCTCAGCAGTTCCTTGTGCGCTTTTTTAACCTTGCCATCTGGTTGATTCTTGATCTTAAACGTCACTGGCGAGGTTTGTTCGATGATTCTGTAGAATGGCATCCATTTGTCTTTGAGCTTACTCTGACGTTGGTTGTTTTTGTAGTAAGCTGGGTCCTCAACTTTAAAAACTACATTCACTGCTTTTCTGTTGGCATTTTTAGCTGGTCGTCGTTTGGAACTTCTGAGTATCCGATGAACCATGGTGAATGCTTTTGGTTGTTGTTCAAGCGCAATCCTGTGAGGATCTCCACCTAGATATCGGCATCGTGGTTTCAGAATGTTGTCTATTGGCAAAACGACATCGCGTGTGTAAGGAAGGTCGAATGGAGTGTATCCTGCTGATTCGTTGACATTGAATCAAATGGCGGCTAGAGTTTGGTTTAGGAAAACATCCCAAGTTGTTAAATTGTCATCTAACTTCTTTGCCAATATTTCGTGCAAGGTTCTATGAAATCATTCAATTTTAGCATTGCTTTGTGGATGATAATAGGACGTCTTCACATAGGAGATGTTTGAAGCATTTTTGTCTTTGACTGTCCTGTTTTAATTTTCTGTTCCATTGTCTTTGATGATTTTCAATGGAACTTTATAGCGTTGAAATATTTCTTTAATTATCAGATGAGCAATTGTCGCAGCGGTCTTGTCTGATTATGCAAATGCCTCATGCCATCCAGAGTGTAGATCCACAAATCCCACAATGTACTTGTTTCCCAATCAAGAGTTCGGATAAGGACCTGATAAATCTAATCCAAATTTGGCAAATGAAAAGGTGGAACATCTGTTATCTGAACTGAAGGCTTCAGTTTTTCAAGTGTCTCATGGCGCAAGTCACACACTTGCCAACATAATCGTAGAATTCTTTATACAAGTTAGGACAGTAATATTTCTGCCTTTTTGCATCAAACGTCTTATCATTTTCAAAGTGTCCATTATCGTCATGGTACTGCTTAATAACACAAGAACAATAGTGTATTGGTACATTCAGTCTCAGGATAGGATCATTGTCAGCATTCGTCAATTAATAGAAAACATCGTCTATACGTAGTTGTTTGTCTCCTGCTGATTTCTTTGATGTCTCGACTGTAACTGTCTGTAAGTAGAGCTATTTCTGGATCTTTAGCTTGTTCATCGGCTATGTTAACTTCACTATCCTCCGTTAATTCAATATTTGGCTTGTGTAGGATGTCCGGCTCTCCAATGTAAATGTTGATATAATCTCTTGGATTAATGGCAAAAAGTTGATGAAGTTGATTTCCAAAGAATTAGCATATGCATCTGGTTCGTCTGCTTCAATTGTTTTAACCCATCATCAGTCGGAGTTCTGGATAGAAGATATGCACAGGAGGTCTCCGTACCTGGAATGCACTCGATTTGGCAGTTTTATCCAGCGATGCTAAGAGTCAATAGTTGAATCTTCTTATTCTTCATTGGAGCATCAAGAAGGTACTTCAATAGTTTTTGATGGTAAAGTCCTTATGATGAATTTTGCGCTATGGAAGTAATGATCTAATTTCTGGAGCGCAAAATGTATCACGAATGCTTCCTTTTTCACAGTCGACCAACGATTTTGGATATTATTCAGCTTGTGTTACATGCAATAAAGTGGTTTATCTTTTCTGACTCCTTGAATTACTTCTTCGTCCAATGACTAACCAAACATGCGCCTACGGCTGAATCCGAGGCATCGGTGTACATTTTGTATTCTTTGTTTGGGTCTGGGTACGATAGTAACGGAATAACCGTAACACTGTCCTTAATATAATCAAACGAATGCTGGCACTGATCACTCTGCTTGAACTTGGCGTACTTCTTTGTTAGTGAAACTAACTGTTCGGCAATCTTCGAGAAGTTAGGTACGAATTCCCGATAGTAACTGCACATTCCAATAAAACTTCTCTAACACTGGTAGTGCTGGTAAAGATCTAATAGCAGCATCTTCATCAGGGTCTGGTCGTACTTCATTCTTGTCTATGATGAATCCTAGATACTGCGTCTGTTCTTTTATAAAGAAGTACTTCTTGGCTTTTAACTTTAGTTCATGTCGCCTAAGTCTATCATATACTATTTGTAGTTGTCGTTCGTGCTCTTTAATTGACTTTGTGAATATAAGAATTTCTTCTAAATGAGCTAATGCGAATGCATCATCTAATCCTTGTAATACAACACTCAGAAGTTCAGAGAATATTTGTGGTGCATTACACAGTCAAAATGGCATAACATTAAATTCAAATAGTCCTCTTTGACACACAAAAGCGGTTTTCTTTCTGTCTTGTTCTTGCATTTGCACTTTGTAGTATCCAGACTTCAAATCCAAGGAGGTAAAATATGAAGCTTTTCCTAATTGGTCAAGTAAATCATCAATTAAAGGTAGAGCCAAAGATTAATCTTTGTAATTTTGTTTTGTTGTCTAAAGTCAACACATAATCTTTTTTCAACCATCTTTCTTATCAACCACAACAATTGGGAAACTCTATGGTGATTTTGATCTTCGAATAATATTGAAATCAACCATATCATCAATTGCCTTCTCTACAATCTTACGTTTGGTAAAGGGCGTTCGGTAAGGTTTCATCTTTAGTTGCGGATAATTTCCGGTGTCGATTTTCATCTGTATTGTACTTGTGTGTCCTAGAACCGCGTCCGTGCTGAAAAATAAATCATCATTTTAATAAACTAATCTCTCCATCGTTGGTTGATGTTCTGGCGGGACATTCAGATCCGTCGCCGGGTCTTAGGAATTTTTACTGTTATCATAGTTGATAGTTCTATTGAAGTCTCATCAATGGCGTGTATCCTCCCAATGACGCATCCTCGCTTTACCTTATAGGTTTTGTTGGTGTTGTTGACCAATAGCACAGGGACTTTGCGCGATTTCATTCGAGCTACTGCACTACCTATCATGAGTCGTGGTTCGTCATTTATAAAAGATTTGTCTATAGCAGTCACTTCCACAGCTTTGTTTTCAAAATTTGCATGATTGTTATGTCTGGCATAACAATCAGTCGAAGTCTGAGGTCTAAGTATTGTTTTCTTACATGTACATGCACGTAAAATAGAAGCAATATGAATATCTTCAACAATAGGAATATAAGTTTTACCAATACGTAAACTCCTTAAATCAAAATAAATTCTGACCACATTTTTAACCAAGAATCTCTTCCTAATATAGATGATCGATTAACATTTTCACAACATTAGATTCATAGGACAAAGTTAATCCACGTATTTTAAACTCAATATTTGTACAGCCTTCAATTTTTACATCAGCACCATTTACAGAGTTTAATTTTATCATCGATTTTGACAATATAGAATGATAAGGGAGGGACCAATAGATAACAGAGTTAACTCACGAAACAGCGGCGCTTGTATCTAGAAAAAGTCTAAGCCTCTGATTTCCAATTTCAATAATCAAGGAAATTTGGATTTTCGACCGAATTAATTGTTATAGTAAGTAAATTATCTATGCGATTTTTACAATTGCTCCCTTCAATCGTCCCATCTTTGACGGACCTCCTTAGTTTAACTCTCTTGATTCTCAACTTCCCCAGCGTTTATCGATGGTACTTGTATTTCAGGACATTCAAAACTATAATAAACCCTTTTATTACAATCCCAACAAATCAAAACGTATCTAGATCGTTTTTCATCAATAGCCAAATCCTTTTTATGAACAACTTTGGGTTTGAAATTTTGCCGCGGTTGGCTTTTCTGAAGTCGTCTAATGCGATAATGATTAAATTCCATTGGTTCACCTACAGTGTTTCGAGGCGCAAAATAATCTCGGCCAGTTCTTAATTGAAACCTGTTAAATTAAACTCTTTTCTCGATGACGCAATTGCATTAGCCATTGTAGTACGATTGTCGCGCATGACCCGATCGCTCTGGAGTAATTAATCGACAGTCGATTGATTACTTCAGAGCGATCGGATGCATTGCCAACACCGTCTCCAACATTGATAGTTTACTTTTTATAGTTTCTTTCGTAGTGTTAGTAGTGTTAGTTGTAGTGCTAGAATTTGTTTTCTTTGTTTTTACCAATGTAATTATTCCTTGTGTCCTGAAGAAGGGACTGCTTATCCCGAAAATATGACAAGTCAATTGTTCGTGTCGTTAGACATGTCTAGTGAATTATATAGGCAGAGGTGGAGCTCCAATATAGTGAATTTTCCTGTGCTACAATTGGTCATGTCGTGATCGAGTAAATGTCAAAATCGGGAAAATTTCATAATAGGGAAAAAACGAAACGTTGATGATTTGATTTGTTTGTAATGGTCAAAATACAAACCTTGAGCAAACACGGACCTCCATTACACTGGAAGTGGGATCAAGTGCCTAGGAGGAGTAAGTATCCCCTGCCGACCGGTTGCACCCGCCGTATGCTCATTGTCATGACCATGAAAAAAGAAAAGAAACCGTGGTCAGTCCGTTGTATAAATATTGGCCTAACAAGTGTGAAAAACGTCAGTCAGCATGTGTCTTAATGAAACATTGTACTTGCTGACAAAGTATACATACATATATATATATATATATATATATATATATATATATATATATATATATATATATATATATATATTCGGGATGGGGATCCCATTCGTTTTCAAGATGTTCGGGCACTTTCTGTTCGAGGAGGTCAGGACCACCTCCGGGGCTCATGACCTACATACAAATTGATGTCTCTTGACACAAGGAAACAAGAAGATATATTGATAAGGGGTTGGGATCTTATTCGTTTTCAAGATATTCGAGCACTATCTGTTCAAGGGGGGGGGGGTGTCATTCATAATGGAATCATTAAACGTTTGATGGTAAAATGCTAGACATTCACAATACATTAAACATTTTTTAAACAGATGAAGGCTGCTATAATGTTGTGAGAAAAAATACTCATTGGAGAGAATCGCACACCAATTCAAATGCGTCCGTCAACGAACTCAGCAACATATCTTCAATAACAGAGTAAGAAGTGCATATAACAGACAATATATATATATATAGAATGTTTAAGCGAATCCGTAAGTAGTTACTGATTTAAAAATATTGCCATATAAATGTTAGGTTGCAGAGGGAAAAGGGAAAATCAGAAAATTTCTTTTTCATTTGGATAACTTTTGAGTTCATTCAATTTAAATTTTTGTAGAAATACACTTGAAATGTCTTTAAAAAACATCTAAACACGAAGATGGTAGTCTTTTAACATGACTTAATCTGAAATCATTACAGAGGGTCCAGAGAACATCATCAATATAACAGTAAAAGTGTTATGATTGTTGTTATTTGGATGAGTTTGACTATAATTGTATTTATCGGCGTTTTGATACTAGGAATATTAAAACGAAATACGATTGTAAAAAGGATTGATCGCTACAAATGACATCTTGTGACCAGAGGCAGTATCCCCGTACACCATGAATAATCCTCAAACCGAATGTATACACGATTACGATCCTCTCCCTGATGTAGACTGAACCTAGACCCAAGAAAGAAATGAACATTCTATACTGTCATATACTGGAGAAAGCTATGCATATCACTGCAACCAACTGAGTCTTTGGCATCCAGCAGTTATCCCACAAATTGTCTCCTGACTCTAAAGCTGAATTTACGAAGTCCGATTCTAATATTTGTTTTTCCTGATTTTTCCTGGAAAAACTGTTGCAGATTGTTTTAGGCTTTCTTCTTCTGCAAATCTTCTCCAATAGTGAGCTGCCAAAAGTCTAATTTTTGGACGGTCGTTGGCACTTTTTGTGTTCATTACGCTTTCATGGCACTGTTATTTTATCAGTTGGGATATTCCAAACCGTCTACTTCCATAAACCATGTTTAATTATGAATTCCTGTCATTATTTACTACACGTGGCATGTGAACGTGTGAAATATGTAAAAATCAAAACTGAATAAAATAAACTGTCAGTCGAAAAACTGAGGAATTTCACTTTTTATGAAAATAAGAAAAAATACTAAAGGGAATTTACACAAAAGAAGTCAAGATTGGATGACATTTTGGCTAGTAAAAAAGATACTCTTTATGCATATACATTAAACTTTATGGTTATAAAAGTGCATTTGCATAAATCATGAAACTGATTAAATAAGGCATTTGTTGTATGCTTTAAGTATAAAACACATCTTGGATATTGATGAAGCAACATTAGTAGTATTTAAAAACCTGTTATTAAGTTTAAGCTTGTGAAAACGGATTTCTTGTTTATATGCGATGAAGCTGAACACCTTCATTTACTTATTTAAGTTTTGAATGCATTGTTGCCAATTTTATTGAATTCAATGCATTTTGCCATGATTAAGTAAAAGTTGTTTGTATTCTTTAAAAAAAACCTCGTTTTTGAGTAATTGGGATTAAATGAAGACACAACTTTAAAGTAGCTCACAACACCTGAAATAGTTTCTCATGTTAGCAGAAAATAACTTGAATATGATATATAGCATGATGCATAACATGTATGTAAGTCAAATAGGCGGGAAAACATGCATTTTTTTATTTTAAAAGTTAAATAATTTTCAAAATTTAAATTAGCAAATATATACAAAAGCATTACGTAGATTCGTACTTATGGTCTGCGGTTTACAAGCCCAATGCTTTATTCCCCGAACTATGAAGACATACAACCAAATTGATTGATACAAACGATTTAACGAAGCATTTAAATCGCCATCAAAGTGAAATCAAATTGTTTGATACAAACGATTTAACGAAACATTTAAATCGCCATCTTGTGACAAATTCAAATATCTTAAAAAGTATTAGTCATGCCGTAGGGAATTACTCTAACGAGGCCGAGCACAGTTCGAGTGCAGATGACTTTTTAGCTCACCTGAACCGAAGGTTCAACTGAGTTTTTCTGATCACTCGTTGCCCGTCGTCCGTCTGTCCGTCTGTACACTTTTCACATTTTTGACTTCTTCTCTAAGACCACTGGGCCAAATTTAACAAAACTTGATACAAAGCATCCTTATGGAAAGGGAATTCTAAATTGTTAAAATAAAGAACTAAGCTCTTTTTAAAAGGGAGATAATTGCGAAACAATGAGTAAAGTGTGTGTGTCTTTAAAAATCTTCATTTCAAGAGCCACTGCACCAGAAATGCCAATATTTACACAAAACTTGTATACATAGTGAAGATTCTAAATTGTAAAATCGTGACCCCTGGACCAAAGGAGGGGCCTCAGGCGGGGTTCAAATTTAACATAGAAATACGTAGGAAAAATGTTTAAAAATCTTCATCTCAAGAACCACTGCACAAGAAATGCCAATACTAACACAAAAGCTTTTATATAAAGTGAAAATTCTAAATTGTAAAAATCGTGACCCCGGACCAAAACTAGGGTCCCAGGCTGGGTTCAAAGTTTAACATTTATAGGAAAATGTTTAAAAACCTTCTTCTCAAGAACTACAATGCAACCGTTTGCGATATAACTATTCATACATCCTTGGCTATTGTAGAGTCTAAATTGTAAAAATCGTGATCCCCGGACCAATAATACTGGGGCAAGAGGGGTTCAGAGTTTAAAGTATATATATATATATATATATATATATATATATATATATATATATATATATATATATATATATATATATATATATATATAAGAAACATGTTTAAAAATCTTCTTCTTGAGAACTACAATGTTACAGTTTGTGAGATTACTATGCAAGGATCATCAAATAGTGAAGATTCTAAAAGCCGTGACCCCAGGACCAACACTGGGGCCCCAGAAGGTGTTCAAAGTTTTACATAGAAGTGTATAGGGAAATTGGTTAAAAATCTTCATCTCAAGAACTTCACTGCAACAGTTTGTGGGAATACTATGCAAGCATCCGTGGCTATTGTAGACTCTAATTTGGTAAAATCGTGAGCCCCAGACTAATACTGGGGCCCCAAAGGGGTTCAAAGTTTAACATAGAATAAAAAGGTAAAATGTTTAAAAATCTTCTCGAGAACTACAATGCTACAATTTGTGATATTACTATGCATGCAACCTTGGATAATGTAGATTGAATGTTTTTGAAATAGTGACCCCTGGACTAGTACTGGGGACCCAAGACAGGTTCAAAGTTTAACGTAGAAGTATATACATGTATCGATAATGTTTTAAAATCTTCTTCTGGAGAACTACAATGCTTCAATTTGTCAGATTACTACGTAAGCATCCTCAAAAAGTGTAGATTCTAAATTATAAAATTATAAAATCCGTGACCGTCGATCTGATACTGGCGCCCCAGAAGGGGTTCAAAGTTTAAGAAATATATAGGAAAATTGTTTAAAAATCTTCTGATAAAAACTACAGTGCTTCAATTTGTGAGATTACTATGCAACCAGCCTAAATAGTGTTGATTCTAAATTAATGAAGCTGTGACCACCGGACTAATACTGGGGCCCTTTGGAGGGTTTAAAGTTAAACAGAAATATTTATGAAAAATGTTTAAAAATCTTCTTCTCGAGAACGACAATGCCACAGTTTGTAAGATTACTATGCAAGGATCTTCAAATAGTGTAGATTCTAAATTGTTAAAGCCAACCATCAGCCCCGGACCAATACTGGGGCCCCAAAAAAGGCGTTCAAAGTTTAAAATAGAAATAGCATATGCCACGAAATAGAATGTTACAAGGAAATGTTGTTCAGGTGAGCAATGTGGCCCATGGGCCTCTTGTTAGGTGTAGCAGCTGTAGGTTAAAAGTCATCATTTTCTTGTATATTTTGTTTTTATACAAAATTTAGATTATATGTAAGGTTTATGAGTTTAGAAATCGTTATTATGATAATAGCGCTAAAGCATCATCGTTACCTATATTATAAACTGTACATAAAAGAAACGAAAAAGGATGATTCGCAGTTATTCAAGGCAGCCATGACTTTTTTAAATAAGAAATATAAGAATTAATTAAAAGGACATTAACAGAACAATTGAGCATTTAAAGAGTGTTACTTCGTTTAAAAAATAATTTTTTTAAAGCTAATATAGTTACCAAAATATATGCCAATTTATTGAAAAAATATCAACTTTCATATAATCCCTGGACCAAACTAGGACCCTAGGGTCGACGTAAGTCATTTATTAAGAATTGATAATTTTCGAGACCACCCCTATGAAATCAGGGTGGAAAATAAATAATATTTTTCATCTTAACGAGGCCGACTCTTATTTATTCTGCCCTAGATTTTTAAATGAAACTTTTTACATTAATTTCTGCTGATATAATTATCATTTTAAGATAAAAATATCAGACATTTACCACATTGTTTGTTTAGAGGGTTATCTCGAAGTTTGTAAAATTTTAATATAGGACCCTATGGGATTTTGCTTGAAATGTATCAATTTTGCACATTTTTTTATTTTTTTTTTTTAACTTCTGTCCTAGGGATTTTTTTCTGTTCCACATATGAAAGTTATTGGTAAAAGGCACCAAATGATCAAATAAAAAAAAAACCTTTTACCTCCTGGTTTGTTCCAGGGGTCTTGTCAATTTTTTTTTTTGTATGCCCAATTTCCGAGATTTGTAAGATAATGGCTATTTTTTATTTGACAAAGGCGGAATGTATTATTAAAACATTCAGACATATTTAAGTAATAAAAATATATATAACATCACATATTAAGAGTCATAAATATAAAATATGTGGTAACTGTCTTGAAATACATGTATAAAGTCATATTTAGGCGGGGTAAGCTTGCTGAACCCTTTTCACGTTTTAGACCCGAACCCAAATATAGCTTATACTTCAAGATATTTATGTTTATTCTACAATATGATATCAATTTTACGCCTCAAACGAGCTATTTTCGACAAATTTCGCCGAATGTCTGCAGTTGAAACCATAACGCCATGGCGTCAACCAAGCAAAAAGATGACGTCACACTGCAAATGAAACGCTGCGCGAAAGCGTGCGTACTCGAACTGTAATCGGCCTCGTTAAATATTATTTATATAGAAGTAAAACTACATGCAAGAAGTTTCATTAAAATATCTAGGGTAGAAATAATTAGACTAGATCTCGTTAAGGAAAACAAGTAAAGTCTTCTTACTTTTGCATTATTGTAATTATTTAAGGAATAAGGAATCATTCTTTGAGTATAATGAGGTGATAAGTTTGGTCAGTGCGTGGTAAAAATACAATTTGATCACGCCTCAACCGAAAGCATCACCTCATAATAATCAAAGATCAAAGATGGTCCATACTTATAGTTATATAATTTTCAGCAATTGTAAGATTAAATATTTGAATATTGATATATTTATGTGATTTTCATTTGTTTTTAATTATGCAAACGCCGCTTGCGCCCGAACAATACGTCATTTGAATTTACTGGACTGTGCATTACAAAATCGACTCGTACTGTTATCACAGACAAAGAAAAATGTAAATGCTCATTTATTTTATATAAGGATCTATTGTCTTTATATATATATATATATATATATATATATATATATATATATATATATATATATATATATATATATATATACATACGATTGCCGACTTGGGGCCGGTGTAGATAAAATATCCGACTTGCGTGCCTTCAACTTTTTGGCAGTTTTTCGCAACAGTTTTTCATCTTTTGTTCATAAATGTAAATTAAATTGTGTTTGATATGACATCTGCTTGAAGAAAAAAACGTTTGCTGTAATCTCATTAATGTTGTTTTAATAAATACATTTTTGCTAGTCCTTAAGTCGGTTATACAAACAGCACCTAAATAAAAATTCTTTTTAACCATGCTTTCGGGCGGTTAAGGGGGGAAACTGTGAAAGGCTTATTACGAAAGTTAGGTTGGGGAAATTTTTATTATTTTAATTGAAAGCGATAAAATAGAGTTTTCAATTCTTTTATGAGAGTATTTTTAAAATTGACTTTGTAAACAAATCTCATAAAATAAGCTAAAATGGTTTCTTTTTATTAGAATTTTGTACATTTAAAATTTCTGTATTTTCTTCGCAATCATTTGAGGCTTTGCGAGTGAGAACGAGTAAATATCGATCGTGATCTGGCCCCAGGATCATGAAGCAAACGTAAACTTAAGTCAAAAATTGTAAACTGTCTTAATGTCTCTTGATTGAAAACACTGACAAAATTTAAATACTATTAAAAGTGTCTCGATGTAATGTTGTCAATTACAAATGTCCATATTTATTATATGATAAACCATTATTTTATGACTGGTTAATATTTTTGACCTACATGTAAGTCTGAAATTGCTTCATGATCCGGAATCCTGATGAACTTTCCTGAACCGTCATTAATGTTTAACTTTGCATTTACTTTGGTTTTTTTTTCTAACGAACAGGGATATTTTTTTGCGAAAAAATACTTGTTTACATATACGAGCATTTCAAAGAGTTGTCGCTCATAACGACCTATATACGTTACAAATCAAAGTACTGAAAGTGATTGATGGGACAATTTTGTATTTCCTCGTCGTTTTATAAACAAAAAAATAAATTATCGTTTTAAACTGTGTATAAAAAATGTTTTGTGTCGTTAAGTTCATGTTATAATCTTAGATTTTTTTCAAATCTCTGTTTTTGCAATGCGAATACAAAATAGCGATCCAGAAAACAGAAAAATTCTGACCTGGTTTATAATTGTTTTCTGTTTTCAAACTTCATCAATCAAAATCTTCTTTAGTCCTAAAAAAAGAATAATAGATTATAAAAATACGCTACACATAGTTACAAATTACCTCATAACTACTGATAACTTGTTTTATTAATGCATGTAGTTATGCTGATTTTTAATTTTAGAGCCAAATTGTAAAAAAAAAAAAAATTAACAATTGTACAATTCACAACACTTTTAACGCCTTAATATACATGATTGAATAATTTCCAACACTCTGATAAACTGGTAATCAATAATCTAGAAATATATATTTTTTTTAAGTTAAAACTGTGTATTGCTGCTTACAGCTGTTAAGTAACTCTAAAGTTGTTAATAATTGTCTTTTTTTCTCATCGGAAAATTATCATTTATACATTGCTTTGAAATAACCCAAAACAACAATAATGATAACCTATGAATGTTGAACATGTTCCAGTAATCATATTATCATGCGCCATGGGCACAAACATAAACGTCACTCTTCGCGTGTTTTAAGTATATTTATTTTTGTAAGATTAAATGAAACTTTCAATCTAACATAACCAATTTAATATGTAAATTGAAAAATATTCATTAAATTATATATACTTCTTAAAAAAAAATTTTTTCGCTACAAAGTTTCTGTCGCTATGTTTTTAGGCGCGGAAGCGAACTAGTTAACAGTCAAGTTAATATGACTGTTCCGTGTATGTTTCATATCCCTGACCGAAAGCGTATGTAAAGACTTTACAGCAACGATACAAATATATTCCATACAAAGAGACATCTGACTCCGGGATCATTAAAATGTCTTAAATTTAAGTTAGACTTTTGTCTTAAATCTAAGATTCAAACTTAGTTAAGATTGCTTACTTAAAGCTAAAACATCATAGTAACTCACGCGATTTTTCGACCGAATTTGTTAAAAGTTGAACTCTCCTTCGTTTGAAGATTCCTATCGGCTGCATCGTAAACATTATTTTATATCACAAAGTTAAAAAAATTATATTTAAAAGATGCTTCACACAGATATTAGCGTATTTTCTTACTAGATAACATGCCAGTCATTATACAGACGTGTTTACACACTTTCACTTTAACAAAGGGAAATAACTTCAATAGCAAGTCCACAAAGGGGAAAAACATAGACTATAAATAGAAAACCCGAGGACGAGGGAGCCGCCTTCTTTGCTGATCATTTCTTATTAAAAATCCAACGAGTGTCGCCATTTTGAACTTACTTAGAAACAATCTATAAACTTAAGTCTGCCTAATAGCAGTCTTAAGATTTAAGACAATATTTCAGACTTAACCTAAGTCATTATTTTGTGATCCACTTTAAGAGCAATCTTAAAAATTAAGTGCAAATTTATTGACTTAAGTCTGACTTTAAGATTTAAGACAGTTTCATGATCCCGGAGCCAGTATGAATATAAATATAAGCATTAAAGTGGAATAACACATCATCAAAAAATGGCGCACCTCTGATCAAAACGAAATTATTTTTATTAAAAGGACTATATAGACAAAAACATGTAACTCACTCCATAGCCCAGTGGATAAATTGTCGGACTTGTGATCCGAACATCCCGAGTACGAATAACGAAGGGGCTTTTTGTTACTTAATGAACTTCATTTTTTATCCCCAAATATGAATATTTTTCGCTTATTGGCAAATGTACAGTTTTTTATGATTAAATCTTCCATAATCAAATAATTTAATGTTAATTTGATTGACTTTTTTAGGTGTGTTATTCCACCTTAAATGCTAATATTTGGATGTTGTCAGTCATGTAACACACCAAGAAGTGTTAAAAATTATCATTCTGTGCTAATGCGCGGTATTCAATTTATCTGCACCGCTTGGTGTGACATAAAACCGACGACATCCAAAAATAAGCCTTTGTAACAAACTAAAATTTCTTGTTTATAACTATAATTCCCTTGGTTCACCTTTCCGGTTTATCCTTTGGAGAGCCCCTTATTTTAATACTTTGACCTTTGGTTACCGTGGTAACATATGAATCCTGTGGGAAGCCCCTCGTTGATACCTTAAATAGTTGGTAAAAGTATGCACGGGTTGTACCCGGGAACATCGGCCGATAGACGTGGTCGTCATTCCGTCTAGTGCTCAGGGGCCTGTTTTAGAAAAACATCAGATATTTTAAACAACCATTTGTGTACGATTTAACCACACATGTTTGAATAGTTTTTCAATAGTATGTTTTTCTTTTTGTTTATTTTATCAGGGTCTCTTTTGTATGGTGGCATATCTCTGCCCCTTGAGTGCAAGTTATTTTTCTATTTATTATGTGGACATGCAAGATAAATATGTTGACATGCAAGATAGTTATGTCAACATGCAACATAACTATGTTGACATGCAAGAAAACTGCAATCAATTAAGAGTTATAAAAAATCTCAAATATCGCCGACATGTGACATTCAAGATGCTAGATACGCTACCTATTGATGTCAAGATGCAACTTATTTATGTTAACATGCAACTTCTTTATGTCGACATGCAACTTATTTATGTCGACATGCAACTTATTTATGTTAACATGCAACTTCTTTATGTTAACATACAACTTATTTATGTCGACATGCAACTTAGTTATGTTAACATGCAAGATAAATATGTTGACATGCAACATATTTATGTCGACATGCGACTAAGTTATATTGACATACAACTTATAAGTTGCATGTCAACATATTTATCTCGCATGTTAACATAACTAAGTTTCATGTCAACATATTCATCTCGCATGTCAACATAAGTAAGTTGCATGTTGACATTAATAAGTTGCATGTTGACATAAATAAGTTGCATGTTGACATAAATAAGTTGCATGTCAGCATATTTATCTTGCATGTTATCATAAATAAGTTGCATGTCTACAAAAAAAAGTAGCATCTAGCATCTTGAATGTCACAAGTTGGCGATTTTTGAGATTGTTTTAGATTTTGTATAGTTCTTATCTGATTGCAATTTTCTTGCATGTCAACATAGTTATGTTGCATGTTGACATAATTATCTTGCATGTCAACATATTTATCTTGCATGTCGACATATTTGATGGAAAAATAACTTGCACACAAGGGGTAGAGATATGCCACTATAAGATCAACTGTCAAGTGATGTATATACTTTAGAACTTACAATAGGAATTTAGATTCCTATCTTTACTAGTCTACTATATACCATACTTTTGCCTTGTTTTGCTATTAAATTTCCCGTCCCTACTGAAAGTCAATACCTGTCAGGGAAGGAGGGTTTTGGGTGCTGAAATATTTCCAGGTCCTGTATTTTTGAGTAGCTGTTTTCATTTTTCATGGGGTATTTTATAGAGACCGTCGTTCTACAGTGAGTGAGTGGCGGCCATTTTGACACATCTCTAAAACTACTTATGAATATATAACTGATGGTGATCCTCGCAGTTTTACAAGTTTATTATTGTTAATACAGATACATGCTATAACTTTACATTGTGAAAGTTTGATATTTATTATTATATAATTTGTGCCATTTGAAAACTTGTATTCTGCATATTGAGTTTATTGAAAGAAACTCCCAATCGGCGTGAACCAGCCAAGGATCATTTACATTACCAAAGAAATTCGTCTACTGCAGCCTCGATAGACCCGTGTGGCATGTGCACATTCTACTTCAAAGTTCTGGTGGTTGCCGATATACCTGTACCAGACTATAACCACGAGCTCACTTGAGGGTTCTTCAAAACCACGTGCCCCGGAACCAGGCGGACAAAATAGACATTTTCTTCATTCAATTATTTCATTTGTATCTTTCTGTTTGTTTGGGGGGAAGGAGGGGGGTTGGGTTGAATTTTCTGTTTAATTCTTATTTTATTTTGTTATTTAAAGGGACTTTGACACGATTTGTGATCAACATTTTCTTTTTCGTTTTTTTATGTATTAAATGGTTTCCTGGCTCATTTTAAATGATTGAGCAAAATTTGAATGTTAAAAATCAAGTTATAAGAGAGATACAGAGGAAAGAAATTATTGTTATGTAAACAAAGCTCGAGTCTTATATTTGTTTACAAATAATGTAAACTATGGAATTACCATTTTTTGACCAAATGACTCGTGCCAAACAAGGTAACCTGATGCAATGTGTTTATAAATAATATGATAAACAGAAAAAAGCAACATTTGATTTAGACCTATACCAATAAACACATATGTAAACCATAACAAAGCTCGGGCTTTGTTTACAAAACAAAGATTTTCAAACTCTGTGTCTCTGTATCTTGCTTAAAACTCAACATTTGACTTTTAAATTTTGACACAGCACTAAAAGTACCCATATTAACCATTCTAAACATTAAAATTGGAAAAATCGAATTTTAAAAATTAAGCTCAAATCGTGTCCAAGTCCCTTTAATATTTTGGTTAAAAAAATTATACTTGTTCTTTTGATTTATTTTAGTTCATCAGGATGCATAATTACACATCCTCACAGTATGCATTGCTTAATTGAACGCCGCTGATTTCCAATCCAAACATAAGGGGAAATATACACTGAATGCTACAGCGAAGTACATTGAAGCGTTTAATAGGCATTTACTCCAGAAAAGTTGTTACGTAATGTTTTGACTGACCTTTGTCCAATCAGATCGTAGAAGGCGGAGTTTAGACATTACCGCTCGTGACCTAATTTGAGAGAGAGAGAGAGAGTTAACTGGAGTAAATTATAGATGATGCAGATGAGCGAACTGTCTATCAACAATAGTTATAAAGTGACAAATCAAGGTCTAGTATATCTTATAAATTTAGGAAACTTTTAAGTGTTTTGAAGTTCTTTAACCAGGGAACAACGATGTCTATATATAGAAAATGGGATGAGGTATAATGTCAAGCATCGAAGACTGTGCGAATATTTAGGAACCTGTTTTCATTACAAGTGTCACCGTTAGTATTCTAATAAAAGTTTGACTAACCTTCCTGGAATTAAACATAGGTTGTAAATTTACTTTGTATAAAAACTTTCTTCATGGCTACTCAGTGTAAAACATTCCTTACCTTAAACGAATTTATCCGCCATTGTTTTATTTTTCCGCTAAGCATCCGCCTGCGTTGCCTTTCCTTTTCAATACATCTAAATTCATAAGTGATCATTCGTTCGCATTTCAAAATAATTAATGCCCATATTCTCGGACTCCCCCCCCCCCTGCCCCCCCCCCCCCCCCCCCGCCCTGATGATACGTGCCTGTTTCGCAAATGATATTTTATTTCAATTCTTGAAATGTCATACCGGTAGCTGCCCAGTCAGTTCGCAAACGCCGTGCGACAAATGTTTTGATCAAGGCGAGTGAAGTTGATTATTTTAACGTTAGCAATGGTAAAAGAGTATGCATACACCTCCACTAAAACAGCTGATTCTTTGTTCACTGTTGGTGTTTCTTTATTGTGATCGGCTTCGGCCGATCACTGTTGTGTCCATATGAGGCATCCGGCAAATGCACGTGCGCACACATTTCGCTTGCATAAGTAGTTCTTATAAAAACTTGAAGCTTTGGTTTAGTATTTATATAACATTTTACTCAGTTTTATTTCAATTCATTTACCTTAAGAGATGCAAACATACATAAAATACAGTTCGACCTGTTATTTCAAGAATGCACATTTGTCTCACGCGTAAGAATTTCGATCGAAAGATTCATTCAGTAATGCAGTTAACCTCGATGAACTGACCTCAATCATAAGAAGATGCTCCATGAACTGACCTCGATCAATTGATGTTGCATAATAGTAGCTAGGAAGACGGCTTGATTTATAAACAAGGTTACGTTATAATGCGACCTCAATAGCAAGTTTTGATGGCATTCAATGTTTTTTAGTTGCATTAACTTATTTTAATACAACTCTTTCTTTGTAAACGTGTAAATGCTCTTTGAAGAGCCCTACTCAGTATTCTAAAGAAGAAGAAGATACATTAACATTTAATAATTACATTAAAGATATATAAAACTAGACAAGGAGTTTACGAACGGCTTTCCCCAAATTTATTTCAAAATTAAATTTGTTGACGGTTTATAATAATGAAATTATGGTGTACAGATTCAAAATATTCTATATTTTGTAAAAATACAGTACTTTTTAAACTATTTTACATCAAACTGATCATGTTGATTGCTTCTAGCTATCTATATATCGTTATTGCCGATCATTCCTTTAAAAGGAATACTTGTTTTTAATTTGCCCCCCTTCTCCCCTCTTTACGAATGAAGGCTAATGAGAATCAGAGAACTTATAGTACTGACAAGCGCTAACCAATAGCTTGGTTTTAAAGGAAATTTACTTTGTGCAAGCTAAATTAAAAATGTCTATATTTCAGCTTCTGTTTAGGCATCATATTTTTTCGTCACTGAGTGGCGGTCCCAGCAAACATTTAGATTCATAATAGCCAGTACTATATATTCACAATAGCCCGTGCATCTAAATGTGCGTAAACACCTGAAACGAGTTCCATAACCTGTTTAAATGGTTTATACTAGTATTTCATTGGAAGGGGGGGCGGTTATTTGATGCACTGGAAGTAGAAAGTTAACGACCATAAAGCGCTAAGCCAAGCCATAAAAATGTTAGAATCCCTCTATTTCTTACGGAAACTTATTATTAATTCATAGCTCTAATGAAACAATATATACGCCCCGTTTATCGATAGGTCGAAACCTTCAGCGACCTATAGTCTATCCAAAGTTATTGCTTCCATCACTTTTTGATGCTTATTAGTAAAAATACACATACCTGTGAAAAAAGTAGAGTTTAAATCGACGAAATTGAAAAATATCCAAGACATCTTCATTGACAAATGATCTCTTTTCACTCATAAAAGTTTACAGGAACGAAAAAAATTTCTTATGGAGTTTTATAATGTGAAATGTGTACATATATTTCTCCATTCGGAAGTACTCGGGACACCTCGCGCAATTTTTCAACTTTATTTATGGCCATCGTCGGAAACCCACGGCCAGTCTCGGGGCAGGTTTTTTTTAAGTTCTTGAGAATGTAATACAGTAAGTACATCTGAAAATAATAAAGAGCGCTACTCCCTACCTCTCTATTAGCAGTTTATCTCCTCTCAGAAAAATTAAAGTTTGTACCTTTTCTTAAAATTAGAATATAGTTGTAAAGGAAAAAATGAGGTGCTAGGTTACCCTTTTCCCCGGGGATCTCAACCTGTGAAAACCCGAAATAAATATAAACATAAACTACCGGTATAAAAAAGTTATCCCAAATATTAATATAGACATTACATGTATAACTTGTTTTTTTGGGGGATTGTTATTTAGGATGTTATTTAATCATAACCCATCATAAGAAGACCTGGTCCCAGAGTTATGAAGCAGTCTAATAAAAAAGTAACTTTTTTTACACTATCTAATTGTCATGTGATTAAAAAAAATAGAAAAAATGAAATGCTAATAAAATGTGTCTCTATATTATATTTAGCTGATATTCTGCTGATATTTACAAATTTTAAGCGTAATTTATGATGTATCATATTTTTATTAACATTTTTGCAGGTTTGATATCGGGTCCCTCCACCCCTCAAACAATAAAAGCTCAATCCTTTAAACTGTCAGACAAAAATAATTACCAAATCTACCTTATTCTATAATCATTTAATGTGATGGACATTGGTTTGCAATGGGTTCCACACTACTTCCATTAAAAATCATCTGTTAAATTCAAGATAAGTTTAATCATGGAGGTGATCCTTTTGTTTTTTGTTCGTTTGCTTGTTTTGGTTTTTATTTTTGGTTTTGGGTTGTTTTTTTTTTGTGTTTTTGTTTTTTGGGGGGTTTTTTGGGGGGGGGTTGTTTTCTTTTTTTTTGGGGGGGGGGTCTTTAAAACTTGGTCCTTCTTCCTGGGTTTATTTTTATTATACAATAATAAATAACATTTGTAATTGATCAAAATTAAATGTGAATGAAACTAAAATACTTTGTATTGTATTTAAAAATGAAGATAATTTATATTAAATACCACATATTTTTGTTATTAGAAATATTCACTATATATACAAGTAATATGATGTACGAGATGGCGACCAAAGGGCCTTTTTGTGTAAAGAGTGGATTGGTTTTTTGTACTTAGACCTGCCTATTATTTACATCTTTATTCATATACAACAAATGACCACAAACCATGGCGAATATCCGCTGTGATGGGGTCTTAAAAAACAACGATAATGCAGATATCCTCATACTTTAAATGTCTTAGAATTATTGAAACAATTTAAAAGGCACTATATACATTATCATTTTTGGGACATAATTTGTCATACAAAAAGGGGCCCCAGGCATTAGTTTCGGCATCTTTTAGGCAACTGTTCGCGAGCAATCGCTTTGCTGAACACGACTCTGATCCCACATCTAATATTTGAAATGGCTTGTGTTTTCTCTCCTCTTACTTTGTATTTTTTCTGAACACTTGGTTTGTAATCACCACCTTCCATTTTTTTCTACAATTTAGCAGAATGTAAGATATTGTTTAATATAATATTGCAAAAAAAGTCTTTCTACATTATGAAATGTTATGATATTTTTCGTAAAATATCATCATAATGTTTAATTATATACATAATGTTTACCCGGATTACAGGGAAATAGAAATTACAATTAAACTAAAACTTTCAGGGTCATACAGGGATTTTCCAACCGCATTTACCCCCTTATATCTCTCTTTCTTTAACCATTTATCACCCCTTCGTTACACATTTCCGAGGCACCTTTGCACTTTTGATTCAAAATGTAATGCAGTGGCAACTATGACGACGTGATCAGAAAATATCAGTTTAGTTTATGCCACAATTAAGGGAGTAAAAAGGGAAATTTTCATTAATGACTATATTAATCCCGCCATAGAGTCCGAATTCCTTTTCCTAGGCTCATGGCTTCCACAAAATTTAGGAGGACTTTATGGATATAACCAAGCATTTAGCTTTACTAAAACATGCCAAAATAGTAAAAATCTTAAAATATTTTCTTCTCTACTCCCAACAAATTTTATACACATATTTGATTTCAAAAAACTTCTAAGACGTTTTACTACATAATTATATCGTCATTTAAAATGCCTCCTATATTGTTTTAAACCATCACCAGCCCTGTAAAGTGAAGTGGTGAAACTTGTTTACATGAAAAAATTGCAACTTTATACATGTATCTTGACGTAAAACATACTCAATTTCCAAGTTTGGTTAACGTGTTTAAGAGAACGTTGGAGGCAAGTAAAGTATCGATATCAGTAGTAAATTGACTGAAATATATAATGGTAATTTTTTGTACAGAAATTGAGTGTTGATAAGGTTGATCAGACCAAAACTAGCGCAATTTTTTATGCGTCGTAAATTGCAGATTTTACTCATGGAAGCATTATTGCCACCAGGTCGTGCATCCAATTTTTTTAGACTGGAAGCTACAGACCTGCAGCCATGGTAAAACATATATCGAATCGATATACACTGGAGTTTTACAAGTCTGGCTTGGTGGTATTACTAATCTTTATTTGCTGTTTTATGAACCCATTTTTAGCTCTTTTTCTAAGAATACTCATGGCCATGAGTCCCCCAGCAGCAAGAAACATGACATTGATGATCAAAATTATTTCTTAAAATATGCAGTAAAACGTTATATATTTATGATAAAGTTAAGATACATGATGATCCATAAATTTGTATATCTTCAAAACGCTTAATAACATGGTTACGCTTAAAATTATACAAATGAATAAGAGTTTTTGGCAACTAATAGTAAAAGGAGCCAATGTAAAAAAAATAATCATGTTTACTACTGATGTTGAATTTTACAAAATGTAATAATTTTATCTTAATTAACTAATATATTTCTGAGATTCGTTTTGCTAAAAACTGTGATATGTACTATGTTTATAAAACATATTAAAGGTTTCTATGGGAGATTAATGGGGTTTAAGACTAAAACAGTACTTAAGTTGAAAAACACATGATACAAAAAGACAACAGGAACAAGCGAGAATTTAAACAATTATATACATGTAGAGGGGATTATCTACAAAAATGTATATTTACTATATACTACAAAGCCTTTTAAATGATATTCGAAATGCAACCATTATGAATAACATTAGATAAAGGAATTAAGATATAAAGATAAAAGTGTTCTTGACTCATTACGAATGTAATGACAGTTGCATTTTTACCTTTTTGATTAAGATTAAAACAGCAGAATAACCCTGATCATTACCCTAACCTAAATATGTTCGTTCTTTCGATATTCAGGTATGTATTTTTTCTCTTATAAGTTTGTTTTTAAAAAATATAATTATTGAGAAAATCAAACTGGTTAAGCGAAATAAAGCTAATGGTAACCAAGAAGGAGGTTCTAACTATACAAACGACGTTTGTTACAACTACATGAGAGACGTCAAACTACTGTTTATTGTAATTTAACGTAACCATTAAGTATAAAATAAAATGCTTTACCTACAAAGTATTGACTGGTAAAAATTTGAGCAAGGACCTACTTTCACAAGAATATTAAGAGTTATCAATGTATTGTATAAATGATATATATCATAAATTCAAAATAAATTCAATAACTAAATTTTAATCAAACAAATAAATGTCCCTTACTTCATTCATATCTTGTTGTAAATATTCAAAAAAATATGAATTTTTTCGTCCACAAAAACAATGAACATTTTTCAAAGATATTACTTATCAGAGTCTTGAATATACATGTATATATTGTTGCCAAGTCATGTAATCTACGAGCTTGTGAGTTTGTTTTAGTTTTAAAACTAAACGTGCTTTCGTAATCAATATAATGTTCTTTATTCCATTACCATTTTGATCTTCTTCATTTTATTTGATTAATAAAATTTGAAACAATCAAACAAAACAACAGATTTCCTAAGAATTAAAAATTAAACGATCTCTAAAAAACATCAATGCATGTTTCTATAAACTGTATTATCTGCTCAAAGGCAGGGGTTTCGTTCAGTACCACTGAACTCATTGTAGCTCATTTTAGAGTTATCATCTTAAGCTTTAGGTTTTAATATTAATCAAACCGTAGGCCGACTAATTAAGTGCGGATGTTACTTCAATTCCGCTTCTTTAAAGTGGAATTCTGGGAAGGTATAAGACAGTCCGTGCTATAGCAATTCTCAGAAGTTATGAAACCGGTCGGTTTCTAGGTCAAACTGTGCATCAGTGTATAAGAAGACTTTCCATTGGTAATGTCCGCGGTCACGGTCTGGAGTCCGCTTATATATATCAATATCTTCCCGACTCTCTAAGTAAGAATGGAGGGGATAAATTTTGGCAGTGGTTTGCGACGGCCGGACTATGGAATTCAAAGAGCAATCTTCGCAAACTTACAACATAAAGTAAAAAGTAGGTGTGCAGTCATACACTTTACGCACACTGCCACAGGGTTTCTCATCGCCTACAACCATAAAGCATAAAGATGCAAGCTAAATCTACTCCCGTATATTATTATTGATTTGCAAACTAAATAACCTGTAATTTAATAGATTGTAAATCAACTTTAATTACCTTAAATTAATACCTGCTGGATGACTTGCTTGGCTTTTAAAAAATCTAACCTTGATCAGCTTTTGCATTACATCATTGTAAACAGTTCTGAAATATCACATATTTGTCTCTAATTGTGTTCCAACGCTTCCTTACAAATAATCCTTATATAATTCATCGTCTGTTAAATGCAAAATCCATTTATCTCTTTTTAAAAGTAAACATTTGTAAGTTATATGGTCGATACAACGACCTTGTCAGTGAAAACAACTTTCCGCCAGGTCGAGTGATGACTGACGTCTTCATACCTATTGTAAGGCCATTATTAATCACGAGTTGTTTTCGTTTTCTCGATTAGGACAAAGACTACTCGGCGGGTGTGACTGGCAAGCAGAGGGTGCTCTCTTTTCCATTGCACTTGATTCTTCCTATATATTTTTTGGAGGTCCGTGTTTGATGTATATACTTTGGATGTTTGAGCTTGAACACCGTCCGTACTCACAACATTTTTTTTTTCTATTAGAATATTATTTCAATGATGGACATCACCCTTACCATTTTTTTTCCATTTTCATGATTACGAAATAGAGTACTTGGCGCATGATACCGATAAGCAGAGGAAGCTCACTCCACCATTGCACTTGATCCTACCCATAATTTTGTGAAGGTTTGTGCGGTGAACTGCTCCTTGAATTATATACTTATTCTTTGGATGTTTGAGTTTGAACACCGTCAGTAATTACAACATTTCAATTTTCTATTAGACTATTATTTCAATGATGGACATCAACCTTTTGTTGATGACCTCTTGCTTTTCCTAGAGACAATTGGATAGCTCTTTCAAAATTCTGTTGGCATTCCAGAGAGAACAAATTGCGCCCTTTTACAAGCATACGTATTTTGTTTAGAGATTTTATGTTTTCCCGATTTCGACAAAGATCATACGGCAGTTGTGAACGATTGGCAGAGGATGTTTAATTCAGCATGGCACTTGATCCTACCTATAATTTCGTATCGGTCCGTGTTTGAGCTGCTCTTGATTTATTGATTTTTCTATAGACCTTTAGATTTGAACACTGTTCGATATCACCACATTTCATTTAATTCCATTCTTACGTCGACTTGACATATTCCATTGAACGTGAAACAAAAAATGTCACATGAAGAGTCTAATTCATTTGTTTCATTTTAAGATATTTCGCTAGAGAAAATATCTTAATGGTCACATAAAACAACTTATCCTTGCTTTGAATTCGAATTTCGTTTGATAAATTTTTGAGATGGTTGACAGTTTGTTATTGTCATTTTTCACGTGATGATTTCAATTCTTTTATCGTCAACTTTCCATAAGTGTAGCAATGTTCCTTGTTCACTTGCAAACGAAGATTGGTATCTCATTTAGTGAAATACGCAACGACATAGTCTAAGTATAAACAATTACTAAAACGAAGCAAGCTACAGATAGACAAGTTGATTTTACTAGATTATCACAATGTTGATTAGAATCGTCGATTCCAAAGTTCTATGCTTGATACGACGACCTTGTTGGAGAATACAATTTTCCGTCAAGTCCAGTGCTGGCTGACATCTTGATAGTTACTAATTTTAAAGTCATTATCAATCATCAAATAGTCTACCAATTTTTCCATTTTCATGATTACGAAATAGAGTACTCGGCGAGTGATACCGATAAGCGAGGAATCTCACTTCACCATTGCACTTGATCCTACCCATAATTTTGTGAAGGTTTGTGCGGTGAACTGCTCCTTGAATTATATACTTATTCTTTGGATGTTTGAGTTTGAACACCGTCAGTAATTACAACATTTCAATTTTCTATTAGACTATTATTTCAATGATGGACATCAACCTTTTGTTGATGACCTCTTGCTTTTCCTAGAGACAATTGGGTAGATCTTTCAAAATTCTGTTGGCATTCCAGAGAGAACAATTTGCACCCTTTTACAAGCATACGTATTTTGTTTATGGATTTTTCGTTTTCCCGATTTCGACAAAGATCATACGGCAGTTGTGAACGATTGGCAGAGGATGTTTAATTCAGCATGGCACTTGATCCTACCTATAATTTCGTATCGGTCCGTGTTTGAGCTGTTCTTGATTTATTTATTTTTCTATAGACCTTTGGATTTGAACACTGTTCGATATCACCACATTTCATTTACTTCCATTCTTACGTCGACTTGACATATTCCAGTGAACGTGAAACAAAAAATGTCACATGAAGAGTCTAATTCATTTGTTTCATTCTAAGATATTTCGCTAGAGAAAATATCTTAATGGTCACATAAAACAACTTATCCCTGTTTTGAATTCGAATTTCGTTTTATGGATTTTTGAGATGGTTGACAGTTTGTTATTGTCATTTTTCACATGATGATTTTTAATTTTTTATCGTCAACTTTCCATTTAGTGAAATACGCAACGACATAGTCTAAGTATAAACAATTACTAAAACGAAGCAAGCTACAGATAGACAAGTTGATTTTACAAGATTATCACAATGTTGATTGGAATCATCGATTCGAAAGTTCTATGCTTGATACAACGACCTTGTCAGCGAATTAAATCTGATGACATCTTGATAGTTACTAATTTTAAAGTCATTATCAATCATCGAATAGTCTACCAATTTTTCCATTATCATAATTACGACATGGAATACTCGGCGAGTGGTACCGATAAGCAGAGGAAGCTCACTACTCCATTGAACTTGATCCTATCCATGATTTTGTGAGGGTTTGTGTTTGAACTGCTCCTTGAATTATATAAAGATTCTTTTGAATTTTGAGTTTGAACACCGTCCGTTATCACCACAATTGTTTTTCTAATTTCTAATTTCTTTTGTTGATGACTTCTTGCTTCTCCTAGAGACAATTGGATAGATCATTCATAATTCTGTTGGCATCCCAGAGAGAACAAATTGCGCCCGTTTACAAGCATACGTATTTTGTTTGTGGATTTTTTGTTTTCCCGATTTCGACAAAGATCATATGGCAGTTGTGAACGATTGGCAGAGGATGTTTAATTCGGCATGGCACTTGATCCTACTACTAATTTTGTAGCTGTCTGTGTTAAGGCTGCTCTTGATTTGTTTATTTTTCTTTGGTCCTTTAAGTTTGAACACTGTTCGAAACGCTGTTATGTTAAACCAAAAAATATCACATACAGAGTTTGAGTCATGCGTTTCATATTTTGCATGACGATTTTTAAACCTATTGTTAAGCCAATGTTTACCATCGAGTTGTTTTCGGATTTTTTCCTTTTTTGTGATTACGACAACAAGCACACGGCGGGTGTAACTGGTCAGCAGAGGATATTCACTCCTACATGGCACCTGGTCTGTTCTTGATTTATATACTTTTATTTAGACTTTTAAGTTGAACACCGTTCCTTATCACCACATTTCATTAATGTTGTTATATCATTCTTGTTATCAACGGTCTTTCCTCCGTAAATGATTTTGTTATTAAAATTTTTAAGGATGGGAAATATTCTGTACGTATTCTTTTTTTTTCAAAAATCGATGTTTAGCGTAATAAGTAATAATTGTAATCAAATTGTATACACCATCCTCATTCTGTTAGTGTTTATATATGGCAATCATTCATCCTCTGACGGCAAAGATTTTTCGCAATGATATCTTTCCTCCACCATGATTTCAATATAAGCGTCTCTGAACTTCAAAACAAATGAAATTAATGAATGTCTGCACAGTAAATGCAAATGCAAAAGTCTTTTTTTAAAAGTCTATATTGCTGATATGTTAAACTGTGGATTAGAATTTTCTTCCAAAAATACTTCTGAATGACGTGTTTTCTTTTTTGTTAACATTTTTTATAGATGGGATGTATACCGAGATTTTTCAGCCCTTTCCTCTTCAAACATTTTTTATGCTTCACTCATTTTCGTTGTGCTTCCCTCAAAGGGAAAATCCTTCAGTTAATCTCGTACATTGAATCTTGTTGTATTGGATAACATTGTTTTAAATTTGTACGAAATAATATTGTTTTTCATGCAAATAATTAAACGCTAATTTCATCCAGTCCTCTTTTTGACTTTGATCTTGCCTGTCTTCGAAGGTTGATAACTTTGATTCTTATTTTTTTAACTTTGTCCTTTAAGTTATAACCTTCTAAAACGTTAGGATATTTTGAAACGAATTCACGAATCTTCCATGTCACTGAAAATATAGAGAGTATTTGAAATTAAGTTCTGTAACCCTGAATTTAGGAATTCAAAATTTTGAAATCAGTTCTTTGCTAAGCTTCTTTATTTTCTAATAAAATCACAGCATGTTATTTCATAGTTATTACATTATATTCTTATCTCATGAACAAAAAAGGATGATGATGGTGAGGATGATGCAAAGTTAAAATGTTTAGTAACTTTCTATCGGATAGATTGCATAATCCGTTTTATTATACCTTAATATTATTAATCTTTAAAACGCGACATCTGATTGGTTCTATATAATCACATGACCAGGCGACAAAACGTCGTGTCTCCCGTGGAATAAATATCATGTCTCACCTCATAGAAAATCTCAGATTTTTTCATACCAAAGGTATGAAAAGCCAATATGAGCAAATGATGTTGACAAATATGATGAAATCAAAACTATTTAATCATTGAACACTACTGAATTCAAAATCCACTGATATTCCCAAAAATTGACTGACATTGTCTGACATCTACTGTATAACCACTGTACCCTACTGTAAATCCACTGTACACCCACTGTACAGAGCTACTGTACCACACTGTATTCCACTGTACCCCACTGTACAGAGCCACTGTACTCCACTGTAATCCACTGGACAGCACAGTACCAACCCACTGACCAGCACTGTACCTCACTGTATACCACTGTACGGGGCACTGACCAGCACTGTACCCCATTGTACACCACTGTACATGGTACTGACAAATACTGTACACCACTGTAACCTACTGTACCTAGTATGTTTTTTATAAGTTATTATGTTTAAACAATGAATTGAATATTTACTTTATTTGAGACCAAAATCTGGATTTGTTTTGATTCGTTGCTATTGCTTACAAGAGAGAAAATGGGCTTTCTTTAAGTTCATATATAATTACATGCGCGGTCAGAATTCTTTCCAGGGAAAGGGCATACTTGTTTTCTGGGGGAGCTTAGACATATTTTGGATAGTTGTACTATGTAAGTTTAAAAAAAATTATCCTCTGACCCCCCCCCCCCATCCTCCGATCCACGCATGTATTTATCTAAAAACTCGGAATCAAATTATCATACAAAACATAGCAACCTATTCAATAAAAAGGGGAAAATATTTTATATATATTTCAAAATCAATGTTTTAGTAACTTAATATCTAGTTGATTTTTTTACAATGAATTTCATTTAATCAATATTGTCAAATAAATATTTGTATATATGTTACATTAAAGTTTTAAAATTAAGAGAATTTAAAACTATGAATTACAATTTATAGATAGTTTTAAATTATCTGAATTTTAAAACTTTATTGTAACATATATGTGGAGGAGGTACAACCTTTTTAACGATAAAAAAAATCCACCATATTGCTCAACATACTGACTTTTTTTTTCAAAAGAGAGAAGATAACTGGTCTGGACTTTAAAATGTCTTTGAAGTTTTACTTCACATGAAGATCAGCGAGTCAGTATCTGTGTATAGTATACATACTTTCAGTAGATCAAAAGGTGTGAATGTCCCAATATTCAACCTTGTAAATTGTCAGTCTGACACCTTGTTCAAGATATTATGTAATTCCTTTATCAGGGTATTTGTGGTCTTAAGATTATTAAATCCGTTTGAAATGTATTTTTTAAAAACATAACATGTATGAATAAACGAAATACTCTTTATATTTATCATTTTAGATGCGTTTTTTTATTATTTAAATCAAGTCGGATATTAAACATGTTAAATATTTATAAATCCCCCCCCCTTAACCAGTCGCTGATATCAAAATAAGTATTGTGTTAAATTAAGAATGAAATATGGTGATAACGAACAGTGTTCAAATAATATTTCACCCTATTACGGTACTTTTAATTATATACTTTTGAATTTGAACACTGTTCGATCAGAGAATTCGAGATTTCTGGTTAAGCCCAAGGCACGTACCAAATTTTATGGAAATCGGCGTTTCGATGTCAGTGCAGCTGAACTCTGGAACAGTCTTCCCGCAGTTTTAAGACTCGAAGAAAATCTGACCAGTTTTAAAAAGTCACTTAAGACACATCTTTTTAAATTAGCGTTTTATAATTGACCCTTTTATCAGTTTAAATAGATCGTCAGTCTTTAATCTGTGCTAAAAATGTTTTATGAATATTTTAAAAAACTGTTTAGTCTATTTTCTTTATGTAAACCTCTTTTTATAGATTTATATGCCTATAATAACTCAATTTTATTTCTGTATGCTCATTGTGTAGTTTTAACTTATTATGTAAAGCGCTTTAGAGTAATTTTATTATATTTAGCGCTATATAAATGTTATAATAATAATATTAATGATAATTATCAACACATGTAATACATCTACATGTATCTTCTCTTGCACAGCTAAGAATGTTGCCATGATATACATGTAGTAACAGTTTAAATAAGAAAAAATATACCCCCTCCTTCCCCCCTCCCTCTCTCTCTCTCTCTCTCTCTCTCTCTCATGTTGTAACTATTCTCCTCCAAAGTCAGGAAGGCATACATAGCCCCCCCCCCCCCCGGCGCGTGCAATATTTTTGCTGCATCACAATTTAATTTTAGCATCTCTTCAATTATAAGCGACACCTTAATTAGTAGGCAAACATGTTTATTTTTTCTTTCCGTAATAAGTGAATAGTGTAAGGGTCGGATAAATGAGAAAAATAGTTTTATTATTCAGTAATTTATTTTTGAATCATGTTGAATGTATATGACCTAATAAATTTCACGGCGATGAATGAGCATGCAGCCCAAAACATGCATACAAAATTTTCTTTTTTAAAACAAACTTATGAGCTATTAAAGCTGTATTTACTGATTACACACTCAATTAGAACTTGTTGCACGAAAACGTCACTCCATGGAAAACGAACTCCATTAGTTGTCATCGTATAATGGCTGCCTTACATTCAAGTGAATATTTTTACTGATCGTATGGTTTTCTTATACAATTATATTTGTTAAAATTAACGTTTTAAACAATGTCAAGTGCTAAACACAATGAACTGAGTTAAATCTTTAAAGCAGAATTAGTTTTAATTACTGAATTTTTTTAATTGTGCTTTACACACGTGCTCGGACGACATTTCCGTATAAAATCGCTTCGTGTGGTCATTAAAACAAAAATATATTCAAACTATGACGAATTCTGACTAATTATTTATATCTTGTGTAATACTTGCTTCCTGTGTATAGTGATTAGCAGCGTTCACGATCGCAGGTACACTTCCAGCCCCGGAGGCTTTCACACCTCTAGAAATTAAGCCCCGCCCTCACATGAGATTTACCACCCGGTAAAAAAGTTCGGCCTTTAAAATGATCTTTCGTTTTTCTTCTGGTTTTTTCTTCTTCATTTACTGAAACCAGTATATTGTATCATAGCAAACATTTCAAATCTTCTATAAAATCTCTCATTCTCTCTCTCCATGCTAACGTACGAATATTTTAGTATTAATATAAAGTACTACTGGTAACATGAGTAATGTTGACAGCGGCTAAATCTACATATTGGCATTAAAAAAATTAAAGTATTATTTATCTTTAGTTTCGGGATAATGTCCATGGATTCAAATGATTTGAAAATCGTTATTCAATGATTGTTTTAAAAATTCTTAATGATTGAAAGTCAACGCTAAAAAGTATTTTATATCGACAGTGTACTGTCTCCTTCTTTGTGTATGTCTACAGAAAAAAATCTTTTGTCTGTCTGGGAACAACGAAAAACCCGGAACTAACAGACAGGCTCAGACTATACACACGGCCGGGTGACTGTGTCAAGGTGTGAAAACTGACCACCTGTGTATATGTGTTGGGGCCTAGGAATAAATAGATGTAAACGTCGGGGAAATACACTGATAAAACAAAAAATCTGAATTTTCACTTTTGATTAAAAAAAAATTCATTATGGTTGCCGGGTGCATTGGGATCATATTAATCATTTAAAATCTGTCTTAAAAGATTATTATAATTTACTTACATGTAGGACTAGTTTCATGTAATGTTTGCACAAAAGTGGGATTTATTATATCTATTTAATAGTGACTACACATCGAGGTCAAAATTTTTAAAAAATGCATTAATTTTTATAACTGATTGCTTAACATGTATTGTTTCGACTTAACACAATACTGCAAGGGGTTTCAAGTGGATTCGGGAAGAAAAAGGGGGGGGGGGTGATATTATCCATATAATTATTATTCATTTTTCGACTTAAAGTTTGCAGATATTTTTCTAAAACCACGGAGTTGGTTGGCAAAAATAAACGTAAGACATAGAGAAAAATATCGATATGTAAAAGAAGCAGATTAATAGACAATCAATTTTTTATTATTCTAATCGATTTCTGATAAATGGAGATATCTCTCTCTCTCTCTCTCTCTCTCTCTCTCTCTCTCTCTCTCTCTCTCTCTCTCTCTCTCTCTCTTTCTCTCTCATGAATTTTCTAGTGCTAAAACTTGAAGTCCCGAGTCAGAAAGGTATAAGCACGTTAAAATCCCCTTACGGCATCACAACCGCCACTTCCAACATATATTTCATTGTGAACTTTTCTACGCTTGCAAATGACACCAATACAATATTGTCAGAAAGTGATATGCCTGTAATCTCTCTCTCTCTCTCTCTCTCTCTCTCTCTCTCTCTCTCTCTCTCTCTCTCTCTCTCTCTCATTATACAAATAAAGTGTGTAGCGTAGGGCATTTTATATATCTTATTTCCTAAACATTTAAAAGTAAATCATATATTAAGAAAACTGTACAGCTACGCAAATTACAACATGTTACAACCTTCCTTGATTTAAATCCTTCCTTTTATTTCTTGCTGAATTAATGATACAGTTATTTACCGCTTAATATGTCACTGATTATGTTTAAAATTGATATGGTGGCATAGATCTGCCACCACTTGTCAGATAATTATGTCGACTTGTTAGATCTTGATGTCGACTTGTCAGATAATTATGTTCACTTGTCAGTTCTTTAAGTCGACTTGTCACTTATTCACGTGGTTAAGAATTCAACACTTTAACCTTTCCACGCCCAATTTGTGCCATCCATTTGAAATAATATTTTCTGACAAATCGACATAAGGATCTGACAAGTCGACATAATCATCTTTTAAGTCGATTTAATTATTTGACAAGTCGACATAATTATCTGACAAGTCGACATAATTATTTGACAAGACGACATAACATCTGACAAGACAACATCATTATCTGACAAGTCGACGTACAATATGAATGATAATTTTCTTTAAACTAGTGGCCATATTATTTTTTCTGTTAAATAATTATGTTAACTTGTCAGATCTTTATGTCGACTTGTCAGATGATTATGTAAACTTGTCAGATATTTATGTCGACTTATATGGTATTATGATGACAAGTAAATGGCAGTTAGTGGCACTAACACGCTTTGACAACAAAATGTTGAGTCTCTATAGTCACTATGGTTATTTTCTGACAAGTCAACATAAAGATCTGACAAGTTGACATAAATATCTGACAAGTCGACATTATCATATGAGAAGTTTACATAATTATCTGACAAGTGGTGGCAGATCTATGCCACCATAAATTTATAATGTATTCTGCAGTAGGTGTTATTTTGTAAAATTAAAACCCGACATTTGCAATGTATATTTAAATAATTTAATCAAAAGAAATCAATTAACAAATGAGCTAGAAACTCGCACGCTATCTTTAAAATGTACCTGTGTAGTCAAGCGGGCAGTCATGATATTTGGACGTGTACAAAAAAAACATGCATGGATATATTTTGTGGATTCTTTGTTTAATTGACTGTTTTTAGTGGTTAAAACACAGCTTATGAGACACAGAGAATTAACAACCCGATCATTTAAACGAGGGCTTGTCATATATCAT
The DNA here is from genome assembly GCA_020458035.1 of Magallana ariakensis. Taxonomy (NCBI): domain Eukaryota; kingdom Metazoa; phylum Mollusca; class Bivalvia; order Ostreida; family Ostreidae; genus Magallana; species Magallana ariakensis. Next base: position 54,281,828 of record CM035812.1, on the reverse strand, counting down.
CAATAAGAAATGATATGTAACCTTGCTGGTGGGGGGGGGGGGGGATTTTCGAATGACTGGCAGAATGAACATAATGACATGTACTTTTTTAATAATCAGATTCAACATGTAAAATTCAATACTTTCACCTTATAGCTAGAGAAATGATCATAATGTTATGACCGTAACATTCAATAACAATAGACATTTATAAATAAAGAAAACGTATTAAATAAATTTAACGACCTGTTGCATTCTTCTGTCAAGTTATCTGTATACATAATGATAATGCTATATACAGCATAATTAAAAAAAATATCGAAGTAAAAAAATATACTGAAGATTTAAAAATCTGATTTTTTCTCAAATTAATAGTACAGTGTCGTACAGTGGGGTACAGGGATGGTCAGTGCCCGGTACAGTGGCGTACAGTGGGGTACAGTGCTGGTCAGTGCCCTGTACAGTGGCGTACAGTGTGGTACAGTGGAAGTCAGTAGGGATGTACAGTGGTGTACAGTGGGATACAGTGCTGTTCAGTAGAAATGTACAGTGGGGTACAGTGGGGTAGATTGGAAGTCAGTGAAATGTACAGTGAGGTACAGTCATTGTACAGTGGATGTCAGACAATGTCAGTCAATATTTGGGAATATCAGTGGATTTTCAATTCAGTAGTGGAAATTCTCTTAATGCTACAAAGATCTTAATTTTACTATAGTTGACTCGAATGTATGAAAACAAAGACAGACAATCAAAAAAAAATCACGACGTTATTGCTTTCGACAAGTCGAAAAAATTATTAAAAATCAACTTATGTTGTATAATCATTTGTTGTTCGGTATAATTAAAACTTTTACTGCATAAATGTTTGGAAAATATGAAGATTTATTCCCCCAGAAAAATCATATTTCGCTTGGGTATAGCGCTCGTGAAATATGATTTTTCTTCGGGAAATAAATCTTCATATTTCCCTCACCATCATACAATAAAAGCATAGTGTGTACAAGGATGAGAAGAGGCATTAAACTCAATTTTGAGCAGACCTATATAAGATTGCTTTTCAGTCCATCAGGACGAAGGCAAAAAAAAGAGAATGTTTGTTTAAACATGATTTCGTGCTAGGAAGTCTCTTTCTTTTTTTAATAAATCAAATAGAATGACAAAATATATTCTGTTAATTGGTAAGTATTGACGTGGAACATAACGATAGTTTAAAAAGGGTGTATATTAAAACCTGAAAGTGCATACATGCTGTCATTGGCGCTACCGCGTCTCAGACCATCTATTATGTGACAAAAAGGACTGTTTTCGACAAATTGCTATTATCTAAAAGGAGAAGACTGACAATGTACAATACCTTGCAATGGACCCCGGTTTCCGGTTTCTTTTTTATCACCTATTTCTTCTTTAAAAAAAGATTTGACTTTTTCGTCTTCGTATTTCGTCCACACATGTCTATGGTATTGTTGCTGAGTTTGGTCTGTCTCTGGATAAAACACATAAAACATGCAATCGATTTCAATAATGTTTATTGTCAAATTGTTAAAAAAAATTCAAACTGATTAATGATGCATTAAATATCTTTGATCTCTCCACCAAATCTTAAGATGACAACCGATTAAATGAATTTTTTTTGCTTTAATATGGGGGCACCAGTCAGCATAAAAATTTGTTTGTCAAAGAATATCGTATATATAACTAATGATTTACGTTCTGATTAATTTTATTCAATCTTTTTATGAAATCCCTAAGATTAAACGCCTAACATTTGAAATAAACACGTCAAAATCGTCCGAATTCTCTATGTATGTGTATTTGAAACACTTAAACTCTATCTGTGCAGCAATGTTTAGGTGTCCCGAATCTAAAATACGACTGAAAAACGATATTTTTGTATCAATAAAACTTTTACTTTGACCGGGAGTATTACCTTAAATCTGAAAAACATATATTGACAACAATGCTAAACATTATATTTTTTTTTGAAACGTCTTATGTACTTCGTTGTCACGTGCCGAGCATATCCTAACATTGCAATATATCTAACCAAATAGCATCGGCAAAGGGGATTCATTACATTAAATCATATTTTGATACTGATTATTAGTATGATTAAATCCTATCCGTCTAGCATTAACGTCGGCATCTATATAAAGGAAATAAGCGGTTAAACTGTTTCAATATAATTCACTTTAAACGTTACGATAAGTTCCCTGATACTATCGAATGGAATGCAGATCGTGACATCAAAGTTGATAATGACGTCATATTGTATAAAATACAGACAAGTGACTTTCTACACATCGCTGTGGGAAGCCTAACATACCCGCGTATTATTAACATAAGCATCGTTATCCTTTTTTCCAAAACATTCGCATGCCAGTAAAAAACTTAGAGTGATAACATTTTATTATGTGTTGCTCTAAATGAATCTCAGTTATGCTGTTAATGTCTAAATAACAATAATTTGTCATCATAATGCTGTCATTAAATAAAATAGAGGTTGTTATTTTAAAGGATTTACATGTAGTATCGCTGATTTTTTGTGGTCTAAGGTATAAAGTCAGGATCTACATTATGATAGAAACGTTATGCATTCTTTATAAACGACAAGCAGGAATACATGAAATCACGTGCAACGGTTATTGAGAGATTAGAGCATGCTCCAAAATGAAGAAATGATTGAAACAATAAAAGAATTGAAGTCTTCATGTAAAACAGTACAAGGTATTTGATAATTACCGTTTGATGATTTTATCTCTTCCTTGTTTATTGTTTCGTCAAAGGACATCTCGTCACTTGAAGAATTGGATTGGTCTACTTCGTAATTATCAGAAAGAGTATCTGAATCGTTTGATTTGGGATGTTTTGCTGGACTACACCCTGAAACCTAATTGATTAAAATTTCTTTAATAGTTTGCAACGCATATTCAGTGTATCAAATTATTGAATATATGTAAATAAAAGCACTATAATTTGCTTACGAAACGAATAGTTAAACACCTTCTTAAGATTACAAGAGGCATCTTCTACCCAAAAAAGCATTTGGTCCCCATATTAGTTTTGATCGCACCTCTACTGCTTGTTTAAATGATATATTATGACTAAGTTCTTTTCAGTAATGTAACAAGATTCCAACAGGCATTGATGGTCATATGAGTACCATAGGCATTAGATTGGTCTTTCAAAGTAAAAACAATATTCATTTTGATTTTTTCAAACACATGTATAAATCAGATAAATAGAAGATTTTCTAAGATTTAATACAGTTTCACTATATGTCTATATTGACACCGCCATAAAACCGCCTAAGCTCCTTACCAAGGGACCATGAAGTAAACACTATAAATAGAAAACTTCGCGGACATCATAACCATACATTTGGTTTTTCCAAATGTATTCAGTGATAGCTTAAGAATTTGTTTTTTTAATTTGGCCCTTCGTAGCTTATTTGACCCTTCAAAAGAGGCCCCGGAGATAGTACGGTAATAAATTTTACAATTTATTTTATTCTAAAGATGCTTCAAATCAAAAACATTCTTAATTTGCTCTTGAGTTTTCCATAGGAAGTAAAAATGTAAAATTGTCATAGGAAGACACACAATTGACGAAGAATTACATGTTCGACAGATGAAAACCAATTGCAATACGTCATCTCAGTGATTCAAGTGCCCTAAATATCAAACTAATCAGATAAATAAGTTATCTAAAAACATATAGGTGAATTCTTCAAAAATAAATTTACCTTTTTCTCTGCGTGTTGGTTGGTAGATTTATTGTTATATTAAAAGTTACCAATAACTTAAAATGTAGACAATTACTTTACTCAAGATGATTTTTTTTGCATATTTTTCTAAACAATATCGCTTACAAGAATATATTTCTAAAATAATAACACACTTACGCCCTACCTGATTCTCAATATGACACATCTTTCTTTTCTGACCTACAATTAAAAAATATCAGGAAATGCAGTTTTTGATAACACATTTATTGACACTTTGTCGATAAGACAATCGAAAAATTCTAATAAAGAAATATTAATACCATTTGATTTGTCCAAATGTTTTAGTACGATGTCCCAAGCTTTTCTTGTAAAAAACATTTTTACGCATTCTCTTATGTTGTTATCACAAGTCAACTTTTGACTGTCTCTCAAATTGGAAACGTCCACAATTATGTCATTTTCTTGAATTTTTCTCTTGAAATCAAAAAGCTCTAGCACAGGAACATCCGGGGCAAACAATACGATAAATTCTGAAAAAGATATAAACTTTTCTTTTGAGACAAAAAAGGTTTTAAAAGTAGGGTCGTTACACTTAATGAATGGCTTTACCTTATTCATATGCATGTATGTAAAGATGTGTGGTTGTAATTATTTGATTATTTTGTCCACTATAACTATTGAATAAAAACAACAACAAATTTACAAATTGCTTTTTTCCGAAAATATATGCCTACTGGGATAATAACTGAAAATATTCATACTGTGACCATTTAAATATAACAAGAAATAATTCGGAATAAAAGTGTCCGATGTCTACTTAAAGGGGCTTGGTCACGATTTTGGTCAAAAATCACATTTCACGAAACTGTTTACATGACAAAGAATTGTGAGCCCTGTTTCTAGCGACATTTAGAAATGTGAGAAAAATAAGATAAACAAACACATCGTGATTGTGATATGCAGATTTAAAAAAAAACAAAAACATATTGTTGTTTAATGTCAGCTATCGACAATTCAAAAATCAATAAAAAATCACATCTAAAATGATTTCCCCATAATGATACTTATTCCCACTTGAAAGAAATGTTTCGTTAACCAATGATTCCGATCCCCCCGTGTCTTGATTCTTTTTACTAAATGAAATAATTTAGGACATACTCAAATATTAATCAAAGAAAATACATAATCCTTTAGGACAAAACTATACCTAAATCTATTGTTTTCATGCAAAGCATTAGTAGAGATGGGAGGGGGTGACAGCTTCAAAGATTTTGTATGTAAAAACCAATAGGTGTCTCCTTTAAGTTTTTTTTTAGTTGTGCTACAAAATTGCATAGCAAAAAAAAAGCTGAAAGGCTCTTTGAAATATCGTCAGGAAACAAAAGTAGTACACACAGACAAACTGTAGGGAATTTATCCTTACATTTGCCCTCAAAATCAAGCGGGGGATCCAACATAGCATAAAAAAGATAAGTGTAACCAAGGACAATAAACATACCTTCTAGCAGATCAATGTCAAATTCTGCCAACTTAATATTAGTATCTTGTGAGCTTAAAGGAGGTTGGTCTGAAAAAAAAAGGAATGTCACTTTTATTTGCAACCATCGGTATAAATTTTTGAAAGATTATTATCATTTAAATTCACTTCAAGTTTAGCTTAATTTTCAGTGGGTATCACTAATGTAATAACTTTCTTCTATCGCATTCTTATAGAAAATAAACCCCTTTAAGTCCTGTGAGATATAAACCGAAAATTCACCAACCAGTGCGTAATAAACCCCTCACCGGCAAACTTCGGTAGATATTACACATTTTTTCTGTTAATCATCAGCTAATATGACGTAGATTTTGGTATGTTTGGCATCATTCTTCAACTTCGATCTCAAATTATGGCGACAAATAATTATATCGAAGCCAACATGGTTAACAAGCCGCTGGCGCAGAATTTTCAGAAAAATTATAAGAGACGGAATGTATAGACACATATCTCTTTGCTAACAATAATCATTTATCACGTGATTTTAAAAAAAATCTTTGATTTCTATAAGTTTATGATATAAAGATCATTACTTGGCATTTTTCATATTGCACCCCACATGTATATCAGCCTTTGAATCTGACAGCTTTCGAGCTGATATACAGCAACCTCCAGTTAACATAGGATTCGATATAAAAATGCCATGTTAAAATTTATTTTGATTACAAACCCCTCTCCGTCTTTCTTTTGTTGTTGTTTCACAACCCTTTCCGCAAATGAGCGGCAATCATGACGAAGAACTCGGTATGCATCGTTCATCTCCGATGTCCGAGTATGACGTCTTGGTATACAAACAGCTTAATTTTCAGGAAAGATTATATGAGACTTAATATATAGACACGAATCAATTTGTTGACAGTTATCATTTATACCATGATGTTTTTTTATTATTTTTTTTTTTATATTTTCTAAAGATATATGTTATAAAATTCATGACATGGCATTTCTATATCACATCCTATTTATAAGTCGGAGGTCGCTGCATATATCAGCAAGAGAGTTGCAATACTCGGAGATCTATGTTTACGTCATCAATGGTTGTGTATTCCTATCCAACGTGACGTCAAAATAAAACATTACATAGGTTAAGGCGGTTGATTGAAGTAAAATGAGAGAAAAAAATTCCGTTGAAAAGTGTTGAGTTGTAAATGTAAAGCACTTGAAATAAAAATATTGAAGAAATCATTGATCCGTGATAAAATCTTAAAGCAAGGGTTGGTTTTTCTCATTTTCTTCTGCATGGGAATTCTGTTCAATGGCTCATTTTGCGATTTTTAGTGGTATTTAATTAAGTAACTGTACATGTATCAAACGTAAAACACTTCAATGGACTAAGTGTAAAAATGTTGATGACTGGGTAATAAACACGTCAGTTTCTATTCACTAAACAAGATAATTCATAAGATCTGGTAAAAATTTAACAACACCTAATTTAATGCATGTAATCAGCGAAGGACCTGGGTTCGTTTTGCAATTGCTAATGTGAGTGATAGTTTTTTTTTTATACAATACTCGCTACATTCATACATACATGAATCACCAAAATATTTTTGCAAATTATACTTCTTAAATAGAGATTTACTAAACCTAGATTATGCTTACCGTTTATAACATTTTGAGCACTTTGTAGAAGGGAAATAAAATAAAAACTTAATAAACTGATTATACCTTCAAGCTCCATGTCAGCTTCTGCCACCTGAATATTAGAGTCTTGTGAGCTAACTTGAGGATTGCCTAAAAAAGTAAAAATATACCGTTTAACAGTTTATTTTTACAGTCGACGGATTTTTAATCTCATGAAAAAAGAAGCTTCTTTTATAGGCCAGGCAATCATTTTTTCAAAGGTCAACCTATGATTAAAATTACTTTAGCGCTATCAATTTATAGTTTGATAATCTAAAATTTATCACATACTGTATTCTTAATTAAAAAAAAAATAAACTATATTTTTAATCCAAATCAAAACATTGATATCAAATAAAATGTAAGCTTATCTAAACATTCACATTCATTTTATTTATGAAATATCATAATAGAGACAGATTTCTCCTCTTTGATTTATTTTATTTTATAAAAATGATTCTTTTTAACAAAAATTGATAGTAATCAGAAAGCGTAGTACAAGACAAAACAAGGAGCCCATGTATCACATTGCTCACTTAAGCAACACTAGCCATAATAAAATCAGCTTTATGGGGTCATTTATATAAAATCTGAACAATGTATTTTAACGTATTCTTTTTAAAAAGAAGAACACCCCCGCCTGAAAATTTTGATGTTAATCATTAAGCCCCTTTTGCAACAGGGTAATTTTATAGTCATATCACATATTGAGCATATCAACTTTTTTACACAGCTATTCATTTTTAAAGCGCTAAGCATAGCTCAGCGCTTTATTGGCGTTAGACTTCTACTTCCGGTGCATCGAATAACTGCCCCCTATGAGTAGAAATATACATCATTTAAACTGGTTGGGGAACCAGTTTCATGGGTTTACGCACATAACTGCAAGGGCTATTGTGAATCTAATCTGCAGGGCTTACGTACATCACTGCAGGGGCTGCTACGCAGTGATTATAGTCAGCCTTCGGGCTGATTTATTAAGTTATAGTGAAACTTCAAATGTGCTTGCGTAAATTATTATTCTGGAAAGGAATTACTAGACAGTCCTTGTTAGTGAAATTCGAAGAAGTTATGAAACTGGTCAGTTTTAGGTCAAACTACATTGTATACGTGTACACTGCTACACACATGCCTCTTCACATACAGTTATAAAAATATATGTACATCTGCATATTATTATTTAAAATATTTATATCTTGTATTTTTATACATGTAGAGTGTGTAGTCCCTTGTCACCTAAAATGTATATATATTCCAGTGGCTGAGTTTCTTAGCTTTTAAAAAAGCTAATCTTATGAGTGTATAAACAGAAGCTGGAATGTAGAAAAATCAAAACGACTTGTAAAT